>CAUYPK010034683.1:0-54426 GCA_963574355.1 Loris lydekkerianus | reverse complement strand
TTTGGCCTGGTTGCAGAAAGTTATAGTGAATCACACCAGCCGCTGACCACCATACAGTAACCATGATCTTTTTTTGGTGGGGTTTCGCCTTTGGAAAGTGCCTGGGTGGCTCATCGGTGTCCAACCACTGTCCTGAATGTTTTCTATTGTTGTAGAGAATCCACTCTTCATCACATGTGATGATCCGATCCAAAAAAAGGATCATTTTGGTTGTGCAAAAGCAATGAAGAACAAACCTCGAAACGTGTCAATTTCTGCTGATCATTTAAATTGTGGGGCACCCACTTTTCGATTTTGACCTTTCCAATACGTTTTAAACCATCAAAAACTGCATGGGAGCTGACAGCCAGTTCTTCCGCCATCCCACGCACCATTTGTGATGGGTCAGTCTCCACCAGGGTCCTCAAATCCTCGTCCTGGATTACTCTATATCGACCACTTCAGGGCTCATCTTCAAGGCTAAAATTTCCGGAACGAAATTTCGCAAACCAACGTCGAACAGTGTGTTCATTAACACTATCATTGCCAAATGCCTGGTTAATTTTTCGGGCTGTTTCAGCAGCGCTTTGGTTCAATTTGAATTCGTAGAGAAAAATCGGCCGAAAATCGCTTAATGACATCATATAGTAATAGGCTGAAAAGAATAAAAAAATTAAAAGTAGAAAAAAAATGAACAGCATCAATGTATAGAGTACAAAATTCTCCATCGATCAGTATATACCACAACATAGTAGAATAAGTATTTATTGAGATATGGAGCTACAAAAACACATGACATTAAAACGGACAAAACTTTTGAAACAACCTAATAGACCTGCAGGGTGCCATGAGATCCCACGGAAGAGGTGCCTGATTGAGACTCATGAAAAGACTTCCCAAAGGAAGCAACAAACAGGCTGACATGGAGAAGAGTTAGCCATAATAGGGATGAGAGTAGGGAGATTATGTTCTAAGTAGAAAGAAAAGACAGCAGGGCTGGGATGCTAATCAATGACAGATGAAAACAGTGGAGATTAACTAACCCCCCATTAGGAGCTGCTTTCTTCTGTGCCAAAACTTTGACATTTTAATAACTATACCATGATTTGGTTCTTTTTCCAGTATGTTTGGTTATGCTTCATTCTGTAAAGAGATAAAGGATCTCCTCATAACTGTCTTCCAGGTGCTAAATAATAATCCTTTTATATCTTACTTTTGCTACTCATATTTCTACTCTACTTGCAAAGAATAGAAGTTAAAACTCTCAAAATAACCCAGTGTGTTAGAATATGTTAATTGCAAAAAAAAAAAAAAAAAAAAAGTTAGTGCCAAGAATTTTTCCCAGACCTAGTAGGACTAATATAGGCAGTCCCTGAGTTAAAAACATCCAGCTTACAAACATCTGACTAATATACAACTTGGACTTAACAAATGTATCTATTCCCACTTACATAGAAATTCAACTTAAGAACAAATTGAAACTATTTCATTCATAACCCAGTACTGTAAAGTATTTTAGAGAGAAAGAGTAGTTTAATTATAACAGTATTAGCAATTAAATCCTGATCATCCTGTCACAATTTTTTGAATTTTAATTATAACGCTGAATCTTTTAATCATTAATCACACTATTTCTGTGGCTGTTAAACAGACTCAAATGTTGCAGCAAACAAGAAAATTAGTTAACCCCAAAACACCAATTAGAAAGCATCCTCACAAAATGACAATTTAACATGTTTTTTACCTGTGAAAACTTAAATGCCTATCTGAAAGTAAGCAATCTTTAAAGTAAGAATGTCTTTGAAATACACTGAATTAAAATCATTTAACATTTTGGAGATAATAAATTTTGAGGATAATAGCATCCATCTATAGTGCTTACTAAACATCAGACACTATTACAGGTTCTTTACCTATTTTTTATTTTTTTAGAGACAGAGTCTCACTTTTTCGCCCTCGGTAGAGCGTGGTGGTATCACAGCTCACAGCAACCTCAAACTCTTGGGCTCAAGCTCTTCTCTTGCCTCAGCCTCCCCAGTAGCTGAGACTACAGGCACCCACCACAATGCCTAGCTTTTTTTTTTTTTTTTTTTTGAGACAGTCTCACCATGTAGCCCTCAGTAGAGTACCGTGGCGTCACAGCTCACACAACTTCAAACTCTTGGGCTTAATAGATTCTCTTGCCTCAGCCTCCAAGTAGCTGGGACTATAGGTGCCCACCACAACGCCTGGCTATTTTTAGAGATGGGGGTCTCGCACTTGCTCAGGCTGATCTCGAACCTGTGAGCTCAGGCAATCCACCCACCTCAGCCTCCCAGATCGTTAGGATTACCACCACACCCAGCCCCAGTTCTTTACCTATTAACAACATTTAATCCTCACAAAACCCAATAAGAAAGGTACTACTATGACCTAGATTTTACAGATGAGGAACATGAGACACAGGGAAATTAAACAACTCACCCCAGATTACAGAGCTAAGAAATGAAAGAGTTAGGATCAACCCAGATAGTCTGCCCCCAAATACGTGCTCTTTTACTACTGCACTATACTGCCTCTCTATAGTTTTTCAAACAAATATCAGTAACTTAAAATTACTATCACAAAACCCCAGTCAACCATAATCCTTCAGGACTTAATTCTCACAAATGACAGCATTCTCTGAATAGCTGGGGGTTTAACCCTTTTGTCAGAGGCAAAATCTGAAACTGCACTGTCCACATTATCACCAATGGCACACATGGCTGTTGAGAACTTGAAGTGTGGTTAATACAAACTGAGATGTATTGTATTGTAAATTATGTTCTGGAATTTGAGAGACTTAGTATGAAAAAAGAAATGTAAAATACTTCACTGATAATTTAATATTAACTATTAAATAATAATATGAATATAATGGGTTAAATAAAATGTATTAAAATTAATTTTACCTGTGTCTTTTTACACTTACGTGGCTCATACCTTAATCCCAGCACTCTGGGAGGCCAAGGCAGGCAGATCCCTTGAGCACAGGACTTTGAAACCAGCCTGAATAAGAGTGAGACTCCGTCTCTACTAAAAATAGAAAATATTAGTCAGGCATTATGGAAGGCATCTGTAGTTCCAGCTATTGAGAAGGCTGAGGCAGGAACCCAAAATTTGAGCTTGAACCCAAAAATTTGAGGTTGCTGTGAACTAGGCTGAGCCCACGGCATCTTAGTCTAGGCAACAGAGTGAGATTCTGTCTCAAGAAAAAAAAAAAAAATTGGGGCGGCACCTGTGGCTCAATGGGTAGGGTGCTGGCTCCAAATACCGAAGGTGGCAGGTTCAAACCTGGCCCTGGCCAAACTGCAACAAAAAAATAGCTGGGCGTTGTGGCAGGTGCCTGTAGTCCCAGGTACTCGAGAAGCTGAGGCAAGAGGATCGCCTAAGCCCAGGAGTTGGAGGTTGTTGTGAGCTGTGTGATGCCACAGCACTCTACCAAGGGCAATAAAGTGAGACTCTGTCTCTACAAAAAAAAAAAAAAAAAAAAAAAATTGCATTTGTGGCTAAAGTTATGTTTCTATTGCACACAGCTCCTCTAAAATGTATCCAGCATCTGTCTACATCACTGATACTTTTTACTCTTTTCTTGATGACTCAGTCACTATGAAGAACTTTAACTACCACTCTGTGCGCAATCTGTAACCTGTAATTTTGATATCTTTGGTGCCGACTGAGGTCAGGCTGCCCACCCTCAGACTGTAGCTTCAACTGGTACTGGAAACTGTATGCTTGTATGATTTCCAGCCTTCCACCACACTCTCCAGCCAGTCTGTCTGCCTCCTATATCCCCCCAGCAACCTCAGACGAAGCTTCTAATGATACAGAAGCAGGATAAATTATTAATAGAACTGTGTGACATGAATAAAGATGTTAGAGCTTTAGAGGATCTCCTACAAGTTGACTTTGACTTCAATTTCCAGGTTCTCTGACAACTGTTTTGACTGCTCAGAGATTCTTCTATGCCTCAACTATTATAAGGAACCTCTAAATTCCAGACAACTAAGTACTAACTTAAAACATACCACGCTGATTCAGACCTCAAAGTTGTGCACAAATTAACCCTTTCTACCTACAAGCCCTTCCTCATCACCTCCATGCCCTCTTTCTCATCTTTCTAAACCCCACTTAAGGCCAGGGGTGGTGGCTCGCACCTGTAATCCTAGTACTCTGAGAGGCTGAGGCAGATGGACTGCCTGAGCTCAGGAGTTTGAGACCAGCCCTGAGCAAGGGCAAGACCCCATCTCTACTAAAAATAGAAAAACTAGCCGGGCATTGTGATGGGAGCCTATAGTCCCAAGCTATTTGGGAGACTGAGGTCAAAGGATCTCTTCAGCCCAAGAATTTGAGGTTGCTGTGAGCTATGATGCCACAGGCCACAGCACTTGAGCCAGGGAGATACTGTGAGACTGAGTCTCAAAAACAAAACAAAAAACCATTCAATTGTCACCTTCTCTGTGAAGCTTCCCCTATATCTGAGATTCAGAAGACCCTCCTTGCTCCTGTGATCTACTGTATCTTGTCCTCCCCCTGCCACTATTGTTTGGAATGGCTTTTTTTCTTTCTTTCTTTCTTTTTTTGAAGTTTTTGGTCAGGGTTGGCCTGGAACCCATATGGGGCCGGTGCCCTACTCCTTTGAGCCACAGGCACCACCTGAATGGTTTTTTTTTTTTTTTAAACCGAATTGTTCCCTGACACTGAGCTCACTGAAAGCAGAGACAGACCCAGTATGTAACTGATGCATCCTAAATGCTTATTGAGGCCATTCAGTAAATAAATACTTATTAAATGCCTACTGGAGGCATGCAACGCCCTAAGCACTGAGGCTACTGCAGTTGAAAAAGAAAACAAAACCTTGCTTCATGAAGCTTCCACAAATAAGTGCCAAGTGGAAATTAGTAACTACAAAGAGCAATAAAGCACAGGAAGAGGAGGTCATTTCATACAAGGTAACCTGGAAGGTGCATCTAGGTAGAGAGCTAAAAAACAGAGTGAGTTCTCCAGTTCACTGATAGAACACTGGGTAAAGTAATTCTTATTCTTGTTCTGAGCTGGGTCTAGATAATAGAAAGTACCAGACAGAAAATGTATGCTATAATTTCTAAAAACAATCAATAAAACCAACCCATGTAATTCTAGCATTTTTGGAGGCTAAGGCATGAAAAATGCTTAAGGCCAGGAGTTCATAACCAGCCTGGGCAACATAAAAAGACCTTGTCTCAACACAAAAAATTTAAAAGAAGCCAGGCATGGTGGCATCTATGTGTAGTCCCAGCTATTTGGGAGGCCGAGGCAGAAGGATTGCTTGAGCGCAGAAGTTCAAGGTTAAAGTGATCTATGATCAAGCCACCATACTCCACTCTGGGCAAGAGAGCAAGACCCCGTCTCTTTAAGCAAACCATTCCCTTTCTGTCCTATCAGTTTGACAGATTTTGTGATTACTATCTAACTTCTTTCAGCCTGAAGAACATAAGCATTCTGCCTCAGTTTAACAAAGCACACCTACAATCCTATACCAACGATACCCTGTCTGCTCTGAGGCTTCTGGTTGCTGGAGAAAAGAGGAAATGTTTACAGAATATTTACATGTATATTAACAGACAGTGCTCTAAATACTTGACAGTTCTCACAACCTTATGAAATATGCTGCTATTGAGTCCATTCTAACGAAAAGGAAAATAAGGCACAAAGACATTAAATAATTTTTCCAACGTCACAGAGCTAGTAAGTGACAAAGCCAGAACCTGAAACCAGACGATCTTGGCCCCATGATCTGTGCTGATAACCACTATGTTATACGGTGTCACATTTACATTTCTCATCACAAAATACTCTTTGGTTCCTATTATTGTTATTTTTCCCTCTAATCCTAAAGGTGTCAAATTTTACTTCATCTTTCTTTATATTTTGACCAGAATGTCATTAGATAGAAATATAAATAAGCAATTGGGTAAAAACCAGAATGCAAACTATCCCAAGTACAGACACAAATTATACCTCTATAAAAAGCATACATATAAACTCTCCAGTTGCTTGGAGCACAAAGATGGAGGAGGCCCAGTCCAGTCACCACCCTGGGAAGCTTGGTCCAGTGGGCTCAGAGAGAGGAAGATCAGGCAAATTGGCAAGTATAACAGGTAATGTGCGTGATATGCTGCAGATGCCCAGGCAGCAATCTAGAATGCCAAAAACACAACACTAAGTACCATCAAACGTAGCAAAATATTTTTTTTACTTGATATGTTTATTTTAAGATTTAAGAGTAACATCTTTCTGGATACAGCAGGCATCTCAAGGTCAACACAGCCTCCACCATCCCAAAAAAAGCTTCATTATTTTCCTCACAGTACTCTAAACCTATTCCTTCTCAAGCAGTATCCTCTATTTTAGTTAAAGACAAGCCCAGCTACTGAAACAATGAATCTGTTATCTTTGACTCCAGCACAACCGGGCAGTCCAACTTCCTTCCTACCGACTGACTTACCTTCTCTCTCTCTCTCTCTCTCTCTCTCTCTCTCTCTCTCTCGCTCTCTCGTGCATACACATGTGTCCATATACTCCATCAGTTCTACTTTACCATCTATCAACTGGATCTTTCTCTTCTCCTCCTTCAGGTCCTCAAAGCAGGCCTACACCAACTAGCCTCTTCACTGCTCTTCCTATTTTCTTTTAATCTCCTTTACCACCTATCCCTCACTGGCTCCAGAGTTATCTATTATACAAATCTGACCCTATTGCTCCATATTTTAAAAAACATTTGGTTTCTGATCACCCATACGATCAAGTTCAAACCCTGTTACAGCTCACACACACACACAACTCTTCATGATGGGATCCATTACTACTTTCTAAGTCATACCTTCTTTCATTCAACAAATATTAAGCACCAACTAGGTGCTACTCATTGAGCAAGGTGGCAGTGTTATAATGAGTAATGCATAGAGAAAGCCTCCATTCTCGTGAAACTTACGAAGGATAAGAGGGATGGGATAAGAATTAGAAATTAAGTTGGGGGCAGTGCCTGTGGCTCCGTGAGTAGGGCACCAGCACTATATACCAAAGATGGCAGGTTCAAATCCGGCCATGGCCAAGCTGCAACAAAAAAATAGCCAGGGTAAGAGTCCCAAAGCGGGGACAACCTAAGACAGGATATGGAGAGGCTGCATGGTGGATTACATTCATAGTACCCAAAGACGTAAGGGTAAGATCACTCTGCATTCAGTCAACCTAAGACAGGGACCAAACCATTGATGTTTGTATCCCCATGACGGGTAAGACTGAAACTGCAAGAGCAGGCTATGTTTTTCCGCCATACAAAAAACAAAAGAGGGCCCTGCCATGTGCCTGAGGCCTAGTGCAACTTCCCGAGCCTCCTGAGTGGCCCAAGATGAAGGGCATAGGCTGGTTCTATCATCTGAAGTCTTTTGAAATAGCCTGGGACTGGTAGTGTGACCTGGCAGATGATAGTAATGAGGGGACAGCACCCTGCAGGGTTGAGGCCTGCCACCCCTGCTATGATGAGGGAGGGGCTTCAGATAGAAATGGTCCTGAGCAGGAGACACTGCTGTCTCATTGTGGGGATGGTTTCAGATCTGACTGGGTAGGAAGAAGTGTCTCGGGTGGCCTTCCTGCTTCTCATGTCCCTGTGGCCACAGGTTTGGTCTCCATTCTGCTGTGTATGAGCACACTGCACAAGTCCCGGTCACAGAGCTGCCCAGGCTTGTGGGTAGTGACCTAATGAAAATAATCTGCTTTGTCCCTTTTGTCCAGAGGAATGTTGGGTCCTCACAATTTAAGACAATCGAAGATGACTTGGTGTCTGCCCTTGTCCGCTCGGGCTGTATCCCTGAAAATCATGGCGAAGACATGAGGAAAATGTCCTTCCAGCGGTGCGCCCGGACAGACAAGGTGGGTGGCAGCCATCTCTGCCCCTCACCCTGCAGGTACTTTCTACTTTAGTGACTTTTTTTTTTTTGCTGTTTTTGGCTGGGGCTGGGTTTGAACCCGCCACTTCCGGCATATGGGGCTGGCGCCCTACTCCTTTGAACCACAGGCGCCGCCCTACTTTAGTAACTTTTGAGTGAGGCAGAAATCAGATTGGCTTGAACAGGAAAGAACTTTTTGCCCCGTGTAGCTAAGAAGTCTAGAAGCATGAGCAGCTCAGGTATGGCTGGATCCAGGTGCTTTGAGCTACAGGCGCCGCCCTATTTTTTTTTTTTTTGAGACAGAGCCTCAAGCTGTCACCCTGGGTAGAGTACTATGGCGTCACAGCTCACAGCAACCTCTAACTCCTAGGCTCAAGCAAGTCTCCTGCCTCCACCTCCCAAGTAGCTAGGACTACAGGTGCCCGCCACAATGCCTGGCTATTTTTTGGTTGCAGCTGTTATTGTTGTTTGGCAGGCCCGGGCTGGATTCGAACCCGCCAGCTCAGGTGTACATGGCTGGCATCTTAGCTGCTTGACCCATAGGCACCGAACTGAGCCACCCTATTTTTTTATTTTTAAAAAATTTTTTTAGAGACAGAGTCTCACTTTATTGCCCTTGGTAGAGTGTTGTGATGTCATAGCTCACAGCAACCTCCAACTCCTGTGCTTAGATGATTCTCTTGCCTCAGCCTCCCAAGTAGCTGGGACTACAGGCACCCACCACAACGCCTGGCTATTTTTTTGTTGCAGTTTGGCCAGGGCTGGATTTGAACCCACCACCCTCGGTATATGGGGCCAATGCCCTACCCACTTGACCCACAGGCGTTGCCCCTATTTTATTTTTATTTCCACTGTTAATTATAGATGATGGTTTCATTTCTTTTTTTATTTTTATTTTTTGAGGCAGACTCTCACTTTGTCATCTCACGACTAGAGTGCTGTGGCATCAGCTTATCTCAGCAATCCCTGGGCTCAAGTGATTCTCCTACCTTCAGCTTCCCCAGTAGCCAGGACTACAGGTGCCTGCCACACTGCCTGGCTAATTTTTCTATTTTTTGCAGAGATAGGGTCTCTTGATCTTTCTGCCTTGGCCTTCCAGAGTGCTAGGATTACAGGAGTGAGCCACCATGCCCAGCCAAGATGGTTTCATTTTAATGTTTTCTTGCTTATAATTTGGAAAACCTAAAGACATAGAAAACATATGAGACTGATGTTACAACACTTGAGCAGCCAGCCTGTGGATTAGCAAGTTGTATTGAAATATATTTTACTCCCATAGCATTTGCCTATTTCAGTGGTTTCTGGTATGTTGACAGAGTTGTGTTGCCATCACCACAGTCTTTAGAACCTTCCCTAAGAAGCCCTTTGTCTTGTACCCATCACCCCAGGACCCCCTGGCTGAAGTGTTCTCATTTCGATCTGCAGTCAGTACAGAAAGGTTGGTAGCGGGGTGGATCTTCCTTCTCCCTCTTTGATGCTGAGTCTTTGAAGTCTATTGGCTGCTTTCTGTTGCAGTCACCTCTTTCAGGCATCAACATCCACATGGCTAGATGCCTCTGTCTGGGAGGTGTGCATCTGGGATGTAGTGGATTTAGTCCATAGAGTATCTTAACAGTTTATTTTTAGCCTTTTTTTTTAATTTCTCCAGATTTTTATCTTGAAAATTTCAGACCTTCAGAATAGTCTCAAACATGAAGCCATAGGCAATCCCAGCAACCTCCCACATTCCAGGACTTTGGCGTATTTGTTTTACTTCTTTGCATTTATGTTCTTTTGATTCCTCTAAATGGAACCATTTGAGAGTAAGTTGCAGACATCATCACCTCTCACCCTAAAATACTTCAGCATGAGTTTCTTAAAGACAGTGACATCCTCTGGCCACCCCACAGTACAAAAGAGGTCCCCTTAGGGGCTGAGCAATGTCTGACATTCTCTCTAAAGTACGGCTGCCTCTTGTTTTTTGGTTTTTTCTGAGACAGAGTCTCACTTTGTTGCCCTCAGTAGAATACCGTGGTGTCATAGCTCACAACAACCTCCAACTCTTAGGCTCAAGCAATTCTCTTGCCTCAGCCTCCCAAGTAGCTGGGAGTACAGGCCCTGCCACAATGCCCAGCTATTTTTTGTTGAAGTGGCCCTGGCCAGGTTTGAACTTGTCAGCCTTGGTGCGTGTGGCTTGCCTTGTAATCACTGTGCTATGGATGCTGAGCCTCTTTGCGTGCATTTAAAAAATATTCTTAGAAATTGTGTCTATAACACATGGAAAGGTGCATGTAACCTCAGAATAAGGCAGAAGAGATGACCCTTGAGGTCATGGGTCATCACCACCCAGATCAGCAGGTAGGACTCTGTGGCATCCCAGAAGCCCCTCACTCAGATCCCAGTCACATCTCCTCCCTCTCCCCACAAGTATACTACTATATTGATTTTTACTTAAAGCAGTAAGGTATATAGATATGTAAGCAGTAAGGTATATAGAGCCTGGTCAATTTCTGCCTGTGCACACAGTGTATACCCAGCACCTTGCCCAAGAGCCCCTCCCTGGCCCCACTGGGTTACTGCTGTTCTGGTGCATCTGGGGCTTCCTTCACTGCTTATGGTTCTAAGTGGTGTTTTCTTTGTTTCCCACGTTACTGGGAGTCATATCTTACATGGGACTTTGTTTCTTGTCTGCGTGGTAATAGTTTTATTCCTTAATTTAGTGTTTCTCTTTGAAATCATTTTTAATAGTTCGTAAGTTTTGCTGTATGGTAATAGACCTTTGTTTTTATATACAATTGTTGCCTTCAGATGCATTTCTAAGAGCAGAATTGTGGATGAAAAGGTATGAGGTTGGTATAGTCTTTCTGTTCAGAAAGCCAATATGCAAAGCCTTGTGCTCAAGGGGAAGGCTCTGCTGGACCTAACTTCCCTTTACCTATTCTGCTTTCTTTACAGGGTGTGTCTGCAGCTGGTCAGGTAGTGTCCCTGAAAGTGTGGCTGATTGATGACATTTTAGAAAAGATCAACAGCCATCTTCCATCTCATATTCGGATTTTGGGTAAGCTTTCTGGTAGTTGGTCTCACAGAGGCATAAGCTACACATTTCTCTGCCACTCTACTGAATGTCTGTGGTCTAAAAGTGGAGTCAGAGAACTGTCCATTTGCTTTGCAGGGGGTGGATGTCGCTGCAGATCTTTCTAAGAATTCAGTATTCCTATCCCCTTCACAGATGGGAATAGCTGAGGTAGACTGTAAGGCACTCATTTGGAGTACCTTGTTTTAAGAAAACGTTGGGTATGAAAATCCAAATTTACAGTTACAATTATTGCTCTTTTTGGCAGGATTGAGAAAGGAAATTTTTACGCCTCTTTAAAAAAAAATCCAAGGCTGGGTGCAGTGGCTTGGCCCTGTAATCCTAGCACTCTGGGAGGCCAAGGTGGGTGGATATCCTGAGCTCACAGGTTCCAGACCAGCGTGAGCTAAAGTGAGACCCTGTCTCTAAAAATAGCCAGGCATTGTTGTGGGCACCTGTACTCTCAGCTATTTGGGAGGCTGAGGCAAGAGAATTGCTTGAACCCAAGAGTTTGAGGTTCCCGTGAGCAATGACGCCATGGCACTCTATGGAGGGTGACAAACTGAGACTCTGTCTCAAAAGCAAAACAAAAACAATTCAGCTATCTCTGCTTGTTTTTTTTATTTTTTTCTTTTATTTTGCTTTCAATTTCAGCTGGCTTTCATTCTTCTTAGTTTGAAAGTTTTTTTGTTTTTGTTTTTTAATTTTCTTTTTTTTCCTTTCTTCCTTTGGTGATTCTCTTGCCTTTTGCCTCCCAAGTAGCTGGGATTATAGGTGCCCACCACAATGCCCAGCATTTTTTTTTTTTTTTTTTTTTTTTGGTAGAAATGGAGAAGAAATCTTCTGAAAGTCATATTTGATATCCCTTACCAGTTCCTTTGTATGAAGAATATTTTAATGTATTTCATACATTAATCCCCAGTTATGCTAAAACAACACCAGGTCCCCATGCAAGGTTATTCCGTGGTTGGTATCACTGTGTAACATATAACAAGGCTGTGGCCTCTTTCAGACATTAGTCTGCCAGCACTATTCAGCTTTTTCATGGCAGATATGTCCTGAACAACTAAAATTACATTTGCAAACTGTCCTTATGATGTTCATTGCTTATGAAGTTGAATCTTTATTTTATTTTATTTTTTTGTTAGAGACAGAGTCTCACTTTGTCACCCTCAGTAGAGTACTGTGGCGTCACATCTCAAAGCAACCTCCAGCTCTTGGGCTTAGGCGATTCTATTCTCTTGCTTCAGCCTCCGAGTAGCTGGGACTACAGGCATCCACCACAACACCTGGCTGTTCTTTGTTGTAGTTTGACCCAGGCTGGGTTTGAACCCGCCACCCTCAGCATATGGGGCTGGTGCCCTACTCACTGAGCCGCAGGCACCGCCCATGAAGTTGAATCTTTAGTGTACTGTAAGATAAGAAACCAAAAATAGATTTGGCACCTGTAGTTCAAGCGGCTAAGGCGCCAGTCACATACACCAGAGCTGGCGGGTTCAAATCCAGCCCAGGTCTGCGAAACAACAATGACGCCATGGCATTCTACCAAGGGTGATAAAATGAGACTCTGTCTCCACAAAAAAAAAAAAAGCAGTGCTGCCTAACGGCCTTACCTGCACAATAAACTCTTAAGTGAGTTTCTGGGTCCATGCTTCTCATGTATCTTTTTTTTTATTTTTCTTTTTGAGACAGAGTCTCACTTTGTCACCCTCGGTATAGTACCATGGTATAGTACAGCTCACAGCAACCTCAAACTCTTGGGCTTAAGTGATTCTCTTGTTTCAGCCTCCTGAGTAGCTGGGACTACAGGCGCTCTCCACAACACCCAGCTGATGTTTTAGAGACAGGGTCTCACTCTGGCTCAGGCTGGTCTTGAACTGAGCTCAGGTGATCCATCTGCCTCTGACTCTGCCTCCTAAGTATTGGGATTACAGGCATGAGTCACTGCACCTGGCCATATATCTGGTATTTTAATCCAGGGGGAGGTTGTACCAGTTCACATTCAGATTAGCAAAGCCTGTGGGGATTTATTTCCTCAGACTTTTGCCAACATTGGATTTCCACAGATCCTTATCTTTGTGTTGTCGAGATTTGTGTTTAATTATGAGATTAAGTATTACGTGAATTTAGAGTTTAATGCACAAAAGTCTCCTTCTTTTGTTTATGTTCCTTTTTGTTTGCTTCAGTTTTTATTTTTAATAGACATGTAACTATACGTATTTATGTTGCATAGGGAGGTATTGCCATACATGTATATAACATGAAGTGGTCAAGTCAGGGTAATCAGCATATTCATCACCACAGATATTTGTTATTTCTTTGTGTTGGGAACAATTAAAATCCTCTCTTTTAGCTATTTGAAAACATGCAATAAATTATTGTTAATTATGGCCACTGTAGTGCAGTCGTCTCTCCCAGGTAGTTGTACTACTAGATCTTATCACCACCCTGGGCAAAGTCCCCTCTTCCCAGAAGTCGGTACTCATGAGAACTTGGTACCTGTCTTGGGTGAGGAGATGCAGGTCCTCATGCTGCTCAGGATGCTCCCTGGTTTTGGTGAGTTCCTGTTTACCTGTGTATCTTCTCACTTCCTGCCTCTCCCCTAGGACTGAAGAGGGTGACGGGTGGCTTTAACTCCAAGAACAAGTGTGATGCCAGGACATACTGCTACATGCTGCCCACTTTTGCCTTTGCCCACAAGGACCGGGACATGCAGGATGAAACCTACCGTCTGAGCCCTGAGACACTGCAGCGAGTCAACAGGCTCCTGGCCTGTTATAAGGGTACTCACAATTTCCACAACTTCACCTCGCAGAAGGGGCCGAGGGAGCCCAGCGCACAGCGTTACATCTTGGAGATGTTCTGCGAAGAGCCCTTCGAACGGGAGGGCCTGGAGTTCGCTGTCATCAAGGTGAAGGGACAGAGCTTCATGATGCATCAGATACGGAAGATGGTTGGCCTGGTGGTGGCAATCGTGAAGGGCTACGCCCCAGAGAGTGTCCTGGAGCGCAGCTGGGGGGAGGAGAAGGTTGATGTGCCCAAGGCACCAGGGCTCGGCCTTGTCCTGGAGAGGGTGCACTTTGAGAAGTATAACCAGCGATTCGGCAATGATGGGCTGCACGAGCCTCTGGACTGGGTGCAGGAGGAAGGCAAGGTTGCAGCCTTCAAGGAGGAGCACATCTACCCCACCATCGTCAGTACCGAGAGGGACGAGAGGTCCATGGCCCAGTGGCTCAGTACACTCCCTGTTCATGACTTCAGTGCCACTGCCCTTGCAGCAGCTGGCACAGGCACGAAGGTAGGGGCTGGGTCATGGCAGGGCTAGGCTGCAGCACATACCCTCACAGAGGCCAGGCTGAGTGTCATTCCCATTGTGTAGAAGAGCAGGCTAAGGCACAGACAGGTGCATTGCCCCCCCAGAGTCACATAGCAGTCTCAGGAACAGGGGTAAGCGGTCAGTGGCCAAGAGATATGCCTCACCACCTGCACACTCCCTGCACTGGGCCTGCATGATGCCATCCTGGGCATGGCTCCCAGGCTCATAGGGGCAGAGCCAGTGCTGCTGGGGCTGCGTCTGCTCCTCTCAACCATGTTCTTGTCCAGGTCTGCCCTCCTCCCCTGTACCCGGAAGGTTGCCTGGGTGCAGGACATGAGCATCTCATGCTATGACCTAGACTGTCTGCCCCCTGGGAGGGCCAGCCTGGAGTCTGACTTGTACACCTGTGAGGGACCTGGCAGGAAGTGAGACTTGGTGGCTAGACAATTGTCAGGTGTAGTTTGTTATAACAGGGTCTCACTCTGTTGCCCAGGCTGGATTGCAGTGGCATAATCATAGTCCACTATAACCTTGAACTCCTGGGCTCAAGTGATCCTCCTGCCTTGTCTTCCTGAGAAGCTGAGACTATATTGTAGGCTAGAGCCACCATGCATGGTTAATTTTTTTTTAATTTAGTTTTGGAGGCAGGGTCTCACTATGTTGCTCAGGCTAGTCTTAAACCCCTAAGCCTTAAAAAACCCTCCTACCTCAGCCTCTCAAAGTGCTGGAATTACAGACATGAGCCATTGCATCTGACCACCAGGGATAAGTTAGGACAAGAGTATACATGATCAGGGGTACTGGGGCTAAATGCAGTCTGAAGTTGAAATTCCACTTTTCTCAATTTTTTGCCCTGGGGTGAGAGACCACTGATAGTGGTCAGTGGGTTTTCAAAGGGTGAGGTCCCCACTTGTAGCTTGAGGAGTTTCCTTCCTATTGTCTAGACACCCATGGAAACATCCTTCCTGCACCCCAGGCTGCAAACCCATGTGCACATAGGACCTAGGGCAGTGAGGCCAGTGAGGGGCAGGCGTGGGAAGCAGCTCCAGCCTTGGGATGCGAAGCTGTGGGACTGCACAGCCCAGAGCCTCTCATCCTACCTGCAGGCCCTGCGGCAGCCTCGCCACAGCTGGTGGTGGGCCCATCAGAACATGATGTCTGTCAGTAAGCTTAATTTTTTTTTTAATGTTTCCATTGTTTCATTTATTTCAGAAGAATGATATATTTTCTTTTTTTATATATACATGTGTTTATTTGGTTTCCACTTTTTGCCTTCACAAACTTAAAAAGGCTTAAAATTTAATAACAATAACAATGTTGAAGATAAGGACTAGAAACAAAAACCTCGTAAAGAATGAAGATAAATACATTCAGAAAAGAAATCAGACGATTGCTGCAACAAAAATTGAGTAATAATCATAATGCAAAAAAAGTAACATTCACATTGTCAAATAAGAGTATGTCTATTATATAATGCTTTGACTCTTGAGGTTCAGTATGGAATCATCTGTTAACTTGTTTTTTTTCCTAAAGTCTCAAAAAATAGACAACTAATTTATAAATAAGCTTAATTTTTTAAAGACAGACTTAATTTTTTAAAAACAAAAGTGTTGGTGGTTTTTCATTTTCTCAAGCATTGCAGACTGAATAATGCACAGGTACATGTGCATTATGTCCCAGGCCAGATGGGACTTCCACTGGGTTCCTGTGAATGGAGGCTCCTGACCACTGGCCATCTTTAGATGCTAAAGAGTCTGCATTGTTGAGCTTTGAAATAGCACAGTTTATTTCCCCTGTGGGGACTCAAAGGAGCCCAGCAAACAGCCCATCTTGTCCTCAGCCCCTGGCTTTCCCTGTGTAGCTTTTGTAGAGACAGAGTCTCACTTTATCACTCTTTGTAGAGTGCCATAGCATTACAGTTCACAGCAACCTCCAACTCCTGGGCTTAGGCAATTCTCTTGCCTCAGCCTCCAGAGTACAGGTGCATACCACAACACTGGGCTATTTTTTTGTTGCAGTTTGGCTGGGGCCGGGTTTGAACCCACTATCCTCGGTATATGGGGCCAGTGCCCTGCCCACTGAGCCACAGGTGCCACCCTTTTTTTTTTTTTTTTTTTTAATTAGAGTCTCAAGCTGTTGCCCTGGGTAGAGTGCTGTGGTGTCATAGCTCACATCAACCTCCAAATTTTGGGCTCAAGCAATCTTCTTGCCTCAGTTTTTTCTATTTTTAGTAGAGGTGGTGGGGTCTTGCTTTTGCTCAGGCTGGTCTCAAACTCATGAGCTTAAGCTATCCACTTGCTTCAGCCTCTCAGAGTGCTAGGATTATAGGTGTGAGCCACCAAGCTTGGCCCCCATGTAGCTCTTGAACCAGGACAAACACTTACCTTTCCTCTTGGTATGGGAGGGTGAGGACATAGCTGCAGAGCACAGCACCACTGGCTCCTATGCATATCCCAGCATAGCACAGGCAGCTCTGGGTGGGGTCATCTCATGGGAAGGACACCTATAAATGGGAAGGAGCTTGTCCCAGCTGATTTCCTGTCTGCTCCTCTTCTGCAGGCCTCCAGCCCTCAGGAGGGCAGTGGAGGGGATGGAGACACAGACTGAGACCATGGGAGCTGCCTACTGCAGCATTGCAGAGCCTCCTGAGATGTGTGTGCACCGGGAGCCACCACTGCTGTGGCTGCCAATCTCACCTGTGGCCCAAAAGCCAGGAATTGGTGGGCCTGCCTGTCAGCTGTGCCTGTCTTTGTACCCTCAGGTTCTCAGCACCTAGCATCTTATGAATTCTCATCATAGGAGTAACCTGCTTCAAGGCTATTTTCAGCTCACAGGTTACATGATGTACACCTCGGCATGTAAAGACACTATTTTTTTAAATACATGATTTTCTTATTAAATAAATATAGATTTTGCTTAGTGAATCTTACTTTCTGTCTTTTTGTTGTACATTTCTCTCCCTCCCAGGGGGCCTAGGCAGAGTGGTAGGGAAGCCAGGGCAAGGGCAGGCTGGGGCTGTTAGCAGCTGAGCAAGAAGCTGAGTATGTCTAGCCATCAGAAGGTGCTTGGAAAAAAAAAGAAGGTGCTTGGTCAGGTGAAGGGAACCTGGGCTAGGCAGTGGTCCCAGCACTATTGGACCCAGCTACCTTCTCTTCCCCTGGCTCTCCTGTGGCCATCTCTAGCTACAAGGGAGGCCAGGAGATGCCTTATTCATTTGAGACAAAATATCTCACTTTGTTGTCCTGAGATTGAATGCCATGTAGTCATCATAGCTCACAGCAATCTCAGATTCTGGGTTCAAGACTCTTGCCTCAGCCTCCCAAGTACCTGGGACTACAGGTGCCCCTACAACACCCAGCTAGTTTTTCTCTTTTAGTAGAGATGAGGTGTCACTTTTGCCCAGGCTGGTCTCCAACTCCTGAGCTCAAGCCATCCACCCACCTCAGCTTCCCAAAGTGCTAAGAGTATAGGTGTGAGCCACCACACTGAGCAGAGATGTCTTAGATGAGATGTAGAACACTCTAATCAAGGAGGAGGCTAGAAAGTGTGAACAGGCAACCTGCAAGGCTCCCACAGCTGAGGGAGGGTGTGTGCATGTAAAAGTGTGACATGCATTTGCACCAGCTGGGGGTGGACAACCCCTGTGTCCACCTGGGACAAACCAGTCAGGAGACCCTTTGGAGAGAAGTGGTGAGGGAAGAGGGAGGCAGCTCTAAGTGTGATAGAAGCTACCTGGCCTCATGTGCAGTGGGAGCAGCATTCGGGGGTCCAGGGCTGGGCCCTGAGAGCAGGAAGGAGTGGGCTTGGAGGGAAATAGCCCAGATTGGTGTTGACCCTGTTAATTTCACCTGTCACAGGCAGGATGTGTAAATCATTTCTGGGGCAGAAGGCAGCTTAATTACTAGAATCTTTGGTTCAGTGGTGAGAGGCTGTGTGATCTTGGTCTAAAGGTTCACAAGCCACTGCACCAGACACCCCTGGGTTGTGACTGCAGGTAATTAATGGGTGGCCAATTTAAATCACCTAGGATGATCCCAGAGTACATGACATTTTATTATTTATTTATTTTATTTTATTTTATTTATTTTTTGAGACAAGCCTCAAGCTGTCACCCTGGGTAGAGTGGCATGGCTTACAGTAAAAGCAACCTCCAACTCCTGGGCTTGAGCAATTCTCTTGCCTCAGCCTCCCAAGTAGCTGGGACTACAGGCGCCCATCACAATGCCCAGCTATTTTTTGGTTGTTGTCATTGTTTGGCTTGATTCAAACCCGCCAGTCTGGTGTATGTGGGTGGTGCTTTTAGCTGCTTTAGCTACAGGCACAGAGCCTATTATTTATTACTTTTTTTTGAGACAGAGTCTCATGTAGCCCTCTGTAAAGTGCTATGGCATCACAGCTCACAGCAACCTCAAACTCTTGGGCTTAAGCGATTGCCTCAGCCTCCCACGTAGCTGGGACTATAGGCACCTGCCACAACGCCTGGCTATTTTTTTGTTGTTGTGGTCACTGTTGTTCTAGCAGGTCCAAATTGGGTTTGAAACTGCCAGCCCTGGTGTATGTAGCCAGCGCCCTAACCACTGAACTACGGGCACCGAGCCAGTATTTATTTTTGAGACTCTTCCTGGGGCATCATAGCTCACAGCAATCTCAAACCCCTGGGCTCAAGAGATTCTCTTGCCTCAGCCTATCAAGTAGCTGGGAATATAGGTGCCCACCACAATGCTCTGCTAGTTTTTCTTTTCTTTCTTTTTTTTTTTTTTTGAGACAGAGTATTACTATGTCACCCTCAGTAGAGGGCTGTGGCGTCAGAGCTCACAGTAACCTCAAACTCTTGGGCTTAAGAAGCTATTCTCTTGACTAGCCGCCTGACTAGCTGGGCCTACAGGTGCTGGCCACAACACCTGGCTATTGGCTAGTTTTTCTATTTTTAGTAGAAATAGGGTCTCCCTCTTGCTCAGGTTGGTCTTGAAGGCCTGAGCTCAAGCAATCCACCCGCCTCCTGGCTGGCAGTTTAAAGCAATGTACATAACCAGATAAAGCAAAAAATATAAAAAAGGAAAGTTGCCTTCCCTTCCCTAAAACCCAGAATCTCTCTCCAGAGGACCCTGCTCTTTTGTTGTTGTTGCATTTTGGTCAGGTCCAGGTTTGAACCTGCCACCCTCAGTATATGGGGCTGGTACTCTACCCACTGAGCCACAGAGGACCCTGCTCTTAACCAGTTTCTTGTCACCTCTTCTAGAGAATTCTGTGAATATGCAGGCAAGCCCAAACCTTGTCTCTACAGTTGCTCTCACACTGACTCCTGCTCTCACCGATCTCTGTGACTGTGACAGTGTACCAATGTCCTTGTTCTCAGCTTGTGGTGTGGACGGTCCACGCTGTTTTCAGCCAACTGGTGGGCATTTGTTTCCATCTTCTGACTTTATAAACAAACTGTGGCTATCCCTGTGCAATATGCATCCTGTTCACATGTGTGAGTGTTGCTAAATGCGCAGTTGTTGCTCTGACAGGTTTCTAGGGGCTGTGATCCAAAAAAGGCGGTTCATGCTTGAATCCCCTACCAGTTCCCCCCACCCTCCAAATGTGACCTTTGGGAAGGCCTCGGCCAGGTCACCTGCTCACCCTGAGTGTGGAGGCCACAGAGAGTTGAAGGAATGTGGCTGTCAGCTCTCTGCCCAGCTCTGTGCGGGTAGAGCTGGAACCTGCTCCTTCTGCCTCCTGGTGCCAAGTCCCTGCCCAATCCCAGAGCTGGCTAGGGTGTATGATGGGCAAATGAACAGCAGACACCCCAGTAATGGGGACAGTCATTCAAGCAGTTCACTGAACCCACAGGTAAAGGGGATCTTTGAGTATTAGGCAGATGCTGTCCCAGCAGGAAGTTTGGTGCTTACAGATTGTCAGTGGGGCTAAAGGACCTGGCTTCAGACACTCCCTCTAGAGCCACCACCAGGCCTTCAGTGTGGGAGGTTCAGGTGAAGAAGCCCCCACAGTCCTGGCTCTGAGTCCATGGCCCCCAGCACTGGACCTGCCCCTCCCTGGCAGTTGAGACTTGGTTTCCCACCCCTCTTGCCAGCAGCCGGTGCAGTCCAGAGCACCTTTCTCCCACTCTGCTGTCAAAAAACAAATTTATCCCAGATAAATGCAGTTTTTAACTTCCCAGTGTATCTGACAGGAAGGAAAGTGCCAGTCCATACCCTGGCAATTCACTGAGGTGGACAGGGACTCTTAAGATGGTGCTGGGAAAAAATGATGAACTGCTTTTCACCAAAATTAAATAACTTCTCATAGCAAGAATCCAATGTATTCAATTCTAATATAAAGGCAGTAGATCACCTAATACAAGGTGGGGGGTAAGGGAATGAGCAAGCAGGGAGAGAGGAGAAAGGAAGAGTATCGGGCGTCACTGTGTATGGCACACCTCTTGGGGGCAGGACACAATTATAAGAGAGACTTTACCTAACAAATGCAATCAGTGCAACCTAATTCTTTGTACCCTTAATGAATTGCAAGAAATAAAAAAAAAATCTGAATGAAAGAAAAGTTGAAAAAAAAAATCTGAATGAGGCTTGGTGCCTATGCTCAGTGGCTAGGGCGCCAGCCACATACACCAGAGCTGGTGGGTTCGAATCCAGCCTGGGCCTGCCAAACAAAATGACAACTACAACCAAAAAATAGCTGGGCGTTGTGGCGGGCACCTGTAGTCCCAGCTACTTGGGAGGCTGAGGCAAGAGAATCACTTAAGCCCAAGAGTTTGAGGTTGCTGTAAACTGTAACTTCACAACACTCTACCGAGGGTGACAGTGATGTAGTGAGATTCTGTCTCAAACAAAACAAAAAAATCCAAATGAAAGAATAGTTTTTTTTGTTTGTTTTTTAAAGCTTCTCATTAAGACAGCCAGTCCAAGCTGGGGTGTGGTGGCTCACCCCTGTAATCCCAGCACTTAGGAGGCCAAGGCAGGTGGATTGCCTGAGCTACAGGTTCAAGACCAGTCTGAGCAAGAGCAAGACACTGTCTCTAAAAAATAGCTGGGTGGTGGGCACCTATAGTCCCTGCTACTTGGGAGGCTGAGGCAAGAGGATAACTTGAACCCAAGAGTTTGAGTCACGGCACTCTACCAAAGGTGACCAAGTGAGACTCTGTCTTAAAAAAAAAGAAAAAAAGAAAAAAGAAAAAGACAGCCAGTCCAAAGAATTCACTGAGCCTGTCCTCTCACTATAAACAGGATTCTGTGTGTGGGATTAAACCGCAGTCTGCCTGGCAGTTCCCAGCAGGTGTCTGTCATTTGAACCATGACAGGAGAACTCTCACATGGGGATACTGGGGCCAGAGGGGCCCCCACCGCCACTGGCAGCACCTTCCACTCTTGCACTTGGTGCCTTTCATACTGTGTTGCTCTGTCCTTGCCTTGTGGCTCAGACCCACAACACCCGACCATCTTCTCAACTATCCCAGACTCACTAGAAAGAAACTATCCTGACCTGAGATCCTGCCCGATGTGCAATCCTCCCTAAGCAATCCCAAACCCCAGAGACTCTTGCCCCATGTGCAAGCTCCTCTCCATGCACAATAATACCCCATGTGCAATCCCTGCACCAAGTGACCTCCACCTCACATGGGACTCTGCCCACGCACGACCTTCTCTGTGATCCCCAGCCCAATCCAACAGAGGTCCACGAACCACTCTATCTCCTCCCTTGCTCTTGCCTGACGTCTGCCCACGCCTCTTTTGACTTTCCCATCTGCAACCTTAGCTGCAAACCCATCCTCATGCACAACTCCTTGTCCCATGTGAGTCCCATGGAGATCCTTGTCCCATGTGAGCCCCTCCCTGAGTTCTACACCCATCCATTTGCCACATCTGTCCCACGTGGGACTTTTCCCTAGATCCCATACACTCATCTATGATACCCATCCCATGCATGACCCTAAAACTCAGGGCATGCACAGCAACTCCACCTCATGTGCAATCCCACCAGGGATCTCCACCCCACTTGAGCCCCTCTCTGTGCCCACCCGCAATCCCCACCCCACCCACTGGACGGTAGACCTGGGACTGTACCCATGGAAAACCTTTGCCCCAGGCCAGGAGCAGTGGCTCATGCCTGTAATCTTAGCACTCTGGGAGGCCGAGACTGGTGGACTGCCTGAGCTCACAGGGTTGATACCAGCCTGAGCAAAAGTGAGAACCGCCCCCACCACTCGCCCCGCTCACCAAAACTAGCCAGGTGTTGTGGTGGGCGCCTGTAGTCCCTGCTACTTGGGAGGCTGAGGCAAGAGAATTTCTTGAGTCCAAGAGTTTGAAGTTGCTACGAGGCTGTGATGGGCTATGACGCTGTACCCAACACTGTACCCAAGCGACAAAAAAAAAACCTTTGCCCTATCCCCACTGGTGTGAAATCTGACGCGAAATCCGCATCCCACGCAATCCCCTCTCCACTCCCGACCCCCACCCAGGTGTGATACCCTCCCCACGCGTGAATGTACCCACCCGCGATCTTAGCTGCAATTCCCACCCCTCACGCCAGCCGATCCCTCTACGTGCTCAAATCCCACTCACGTGCAACTGCACCCACGCGCGACCTCCATTGAGATTCCCACTCTACGCGCAATCTGACGCCGATCTCCAGCTTACGAGATCTCCTCTCCTCGCCTGGCCCCACCTACGTGTGACACCCTCTCCACACAGCCCCGCCTCCCAGACTGGCAGTTTCTCTGGTCTGCTGCCGCCAAAACCTGGGCGGTCTCCTGGCTCTGCAGGCTTGAAGCCCCTGGAGCCCGCTGGGCGGCGCGAGTTGCGCAAAGGCGCAGCTGCGGCGCGGCGGCGCGCGTTCCTTACGGCTCGCCGTACGGCTGCGCCGCCGCTTCCTCCGTCCGCAGCCCCGGATGTGCCGAGCGGCTGAGGCGGCGCTGCGAGCCTCCTGCGGTCCGGACCGGGCGCGCGAGGCGCAGGGTGAGTGGGTGCGGCGCCGCGGTCCGCCGGGCGCGGGGCGGGTGAGCCGGGGCCTGCCGTCCGCAGCCCGGCTATCCGCCGGCCGGCTCAGCCCGTAGCGTGGGGACCAGGCCGCGGCGGCTTTGTGAACGGGCGGGGGGCGGCCAGGCTGGGTCTGGGGGCAGCCGCCGAGCGCCACCCGTGGCCCGCCCCGCCGCCTGGACCCTGCCTCCCGCCAGGCCGTGGTCGGCAGCGCGGCGGCAGGGCGGCAGACGGTTTCGTTGCGATCCGCTGGGCCCAGTCCAGCGCACCGGGGTATGGGGAGTGGCTGCCGCGGCCGTAGCCGGGCGCTCTCCTCGCGGTGCGGGCCCGGCTCTCTTCGCAGGGCGGGAGCGCCGCACTGGGCTTGGGGCGCGCTCGGGGCCCGGGGCCGGAGGGCCTGGGAGACTTTTCCTTTCTCGCGCCCGGTGGTTAGAGCCAGCTGCTCTCTGGGGCTTTATTTTTGTTTTGGGTTTCTGGGATTGTCGTTGACTGACGCCTTCGCAAAGTGGAAATCAACCTTTGCGTTTAGTCTGCCGCGGGAGGAACGCCTCGCAGACGTGGGAGCCGAGGACCAGGAGGGATGTGGAGGGCCATTTGGAGAGGGATGGTTGGGTGGGTTCGGACCGGGTCTCAGACCCCTGCCTGGGCTCGTTCTAACGGCGAGGCGGGGCGGTCGGGCCGGCTGTTGTCCATACCTGCCTCCTGCCCAGCTCTGTTCGCTGAGTTCCACCTTTCCAACCTCGGGCCTTTGTGTCATTATCCCCTGGGCCTAGGACACTTCTCCTTCAGGTGTCGGTGTCCCTCATGCCTCTGCCCACTTGTCACGTTATCTGTGAGAGAAAAGTAGCATCAAAGTGTTAATGGGGCTTATCTCTAGAATTGTGGCTGAGTCTTTTGTTTATATTTTTGTTTATGTTTTATTTGTTTATTTTTTGGGTTTCCAGAATCATGTTTTTCTGATGTTTTTACAGAATATGTGCAGTAAAGTGGGTTTTGTAATTTTTCTGTGGAATACACACACTTTTGAATGGCTGGAAAAAACAAAAATATATTTTAAGAGTCATTCTATTACCCAGAGATAAGTACCATTAACAGTTTTCTTATGGTTCCTTGTTCTGTCCGTGTAATATTTGAAGAGTAATTGGGATTCGATGTAATTTTGTGTGCTTTAAAAAATGCAGTTAGCAAGATCACATGCCTTTTGCATCTTTGAAGCATTGTTTATTTAATCTCTGGTATTAGATCCAGTCTTTCTTGCTTGTTCAGGGTCTTGACTATAGTATTTTTTAGTCTTGCCTTCAGTTTATTTTTACTCCGAAGAATTCTCATCATCATACAAACCTGCCCTTTGACCCTACCTACTTTCTTCCTACCCTTTTGAGGTCTTAACTAGGATTGGAAAGGATTTTTCCTCTGTCACCATTTCTTCTTGTCCTGATCTGTTGAACCAGCTTTGGTGGTAAAACTTTTGGTCCCTGCCTCTCTGCTCAAGCAGCTCCTTTGGGATTACTGGTTCTTCCACATTGCCCCACTCCCCTGTCAGCAGCCTTAGACTCTGCTATCCATGGCAGCCCTGGAATGTCATCTCCTCCAGACCTCAGATACCACTGTCTGGTCTTCTTTTTACTTTACTGATTGCTACCCCTAGCCTCCATGCGAGATCCTAGCCCATAATTATGATAATGCCTCAGGATGGTCCTCAGACTTTATCTCTGGTCTGTACGCCCCAGATAATCTCATCCTATGTTGAAGCTGAGCAGAACACGTGAGGATATCCTCAAAGTCTGGATCTTCCCATCTCAGCGCACCACTTTTCCATGGGTAAAACCCATTTCTTACATAGTCTGTTTAGTCTCCATTAAGGGTGTCTCCTTCATTTTAGTTCTGGTGACAACTCCTTATAGTGATGTGTGTTTCTTCCATGTCTTAAATCTGACATGTTTTAGCACTTTCCAAATCACTCTCAAACCTGATTGCTCTACAGCTGGGTGATGTGTTTAAAACAGAAATGAGGTCATGTACTTTGCCTATAATCCTCCGTGTTTTCTCATCTCCATCAGAAAAAAAGCCAAAGTCCTTAAGGCAGTTTATGAAGCTTTGTGTAACCAGGCCCCTGCTGTCTCTGTGACCTCATGTCCCAGCACCCCATGTTTGTTCCTTTAACATGCCGCTAACCACACCTGGCTCAGGGCCTGGGCACATATTGTCTTTGCCTAGAACATTGGATTCCTACATAGCCATGCATCATCTCTCACCCAGTGAGCGCTCTTTTTAGAAGTCCCTTTTTCAGAGAGGCCTTCCCTGCTGCTCTGCCTAACACCACCTTGCCCATCTCCACCCAGTAGTTCCCTCTCCTTACTCTGCCTAAATTTTTTCCGTCCCACTGTTTTCCTGGCCTATACTGACTCCTCCTTCTTGGGGGCAGGAACTATGTTTTATTCACACTTATATCCCCAGGGCTTCATACAGTGTCTGACATAGTAAGTGCTCAGTAAATATTTGTTGGACAGACTAATGAAAAAGTTCTTTTTTTAAAGCAAATGTATTTGGTAGGACTTTAGGCATATAGATACAATTAATAATTGAATGTGGTACTATGGTAGAAATTTAATGTGCAAGTGAGTTACAGGAAGGAAATTGGCTCTTGGAGTGAGGATAAATCCATGCAGTAAGTAGACTTTGGATTTTGGTAAGTAGAGAGAAATGGGAGGGAGTGGCTTGAACCAAGGTGAAGGTGGGAGTACTTGAGGCTGTTTAGGAAGGGTTTAGGGACCATGTCTTGCATTGTTTGTGCAAAGGGACAGCTATGCAAGGTTTGGTGTCCCACACAAGCAGTGTAGTGTCTCTTTACATGGACCATCCACCAGTCTCCTTGCATGTAAATTATTATTTTTTTGAGAGTCTCACTTTGTCACCCTGGATAAGAGTGCCATGTTGTCTTAGCTTACAGCAACCTCCAGCTCTTGGGCTCAAGTGATTCTCTTGCCTCAGCCTCCCAAGTAGCCGGGACTACAGGCACTTGCCACAATACTTGGCTGTTTTTAGAATGGGGTCTCACTCTTGCTCAGGCTGGTCTCTAACCTGTGAGCTCAGGGCAATCCACCCGCCTCAGCCTACCAGAATGCTAGGATTACAGGCGTGAGCCACAGTGCCTGGCCCACATGTAAATTCTTATTTACTCTCTCTGCCCCTTTGGCCACACCACTGGCAGCTTTAAGGCTTATCATGTATGGGACTTAATCTTTTCTTTTTTGAGACAGAGCCTCAAGCTGTCACCCTGGGTAAAGTGCCGTGGCATCACAGCTCACAGCAACCTCCAACTCTGGGGCTCAAGTGATTCTCCTTCCTCTGCCTTCCAAGTAGCTGGGACTACAGGCACCTGCCACGACACCTGGCTATTTTTTGGTTGCAGCTGTCATTGTTGTTTGATGGGCCCGGGCTGGATTCGAACCTGCCAGCTTAGGCGTATATGGCTGGCGCCTTAGCTGCTTGAGCCACAGGCGCCGAGCCGGGAATCTCCCTCCCTTCCTTCCTTCCTTTTTTCCTTCCTCCCTTTTTTCCTTCCTTCCTTCCTTCCTATCGCTGTGTACATTAATGCAATCATGGGGTACAATGTTCTGGTTTTATATACAATTTGAAATTTTTTTTTTATCAAATCATAGCTGTGTAAAATAATGCAATCATGAGGTACAATGTGCTGGTTCTATATATAGTCTGAAATATTTTTACCGAACTGGTTAACATAGCCATCATGGTATTTTCTTAAAAATATGGAACGCTTCACGAATTTGCGTGTCATCCTTGCGCAGGGGCCATGCTAATTTTCTCTGTATCATTCCAATTTTAGTATATGTGCTGCCAAACCGAGCACAATTTAAAATGTTTTCATCAAACTGGTTAACAAAGCCTTCACGGCATTTTCTTAGTTATTGTGTTAAGACAGTTATATTCTACACCTAGTAAATTTCACATGTACCCAATCTTTTCTTTCTTTATCCCAGGTCACCCTGCATGATCCACACCTGACAGGACTCTTATTGAGGTCCCAGTGCTTGTCCCAGTGCTATGACAGTGTGTGTGTGCTCAACTGCTGGGGTAGCCTGCTTCATAGTTGGCCACGCTATAATGTGCTGTGTAGTCGGCAGACTTTCATAACCTCTATTTTAGGTGGAAGAGCAATGACCAGTGCTCAGCTTGACTCGGGGAGTCTGGTCCTGCTTCTCAGCAATATGGAGAGACACCTGTGTGCCCATTGCCTTTAGGAGTTAAAATCCTGGTTCTCGGTGTTTTCTTTTGGTCCTTTAATGTCAGCCTTGTCCCTTGTGTAGTTTCTGCTTTATTTTTTATCTTGTTTTGGGGTATTGCTGTAAAAATACAATTTAAAAGTCATTTGTATTCAGAGTGGACCGAAGGTCTTTACATGTTTTAACTTCCATCTTATTTAGCTTTTTAAAAAATCTACACATGGTAGGATTCATTGTCTTTAATGAAAAGTTCTGAGATTTTTTCTTTTCTTCTTTTTTTTGAGACAGAGTCTTACTTTGTTGCCCTTGATAGAGTGCCATGGCATGACAGCTCACAGCAACCTCAAACTCTTGGGCTCAAACAGTTCTCTTGCCTTAGCCTCCCAAGTAGCCAGGACTACAGGTACCCACCATAATGCCTGAGTATTTCTTTTTCTTTTTCTTTTTCTTTTATTTTATTTTTGTTTTTCATCTTCAAAACATTCTTTTTATTATTATTATCAAAATATTTTTTTAATTTATTTTTTTATTATAGATAAAAATATGCACCATAGATGTGGCCCAACCCATTACCCTCCCTCCACCCATACCTCCCCCCTCCCTTCCCTTCCTTGGTCCTTTCCCCATAGTCTTGTGGTATAGTTGGGTTGAGTATTTCTTTTTAGAGACGGGGTCTCACTCTTGCTAAGGCTGGTCTCGAACTCCAGAGCTCAAGTAATCCACATGCCTTGGCTCCCAGTATGCTGGTTATTACATGTGTGAGCCACAGCCCCTGGCTAAAGTTCTGAGATTTTTTTTTTTTTTTTTTTTTTGTAGAGACAAAGTCTCATTTTACCGCCCTCAGTAGAGTGCCGTGACATCACAGGACTCACAGCAACCTCCAGCTCTTGGGCTTACGCGATTCTCCTGCCTTAGCCTCCCGAGCAACTGGGACTACAGGTGCCCGCCACAACGCCCGGCTATTTTTTTTTTGCAGTTTGGCCAGGGTTGGGTTTGAACCTGCCACCCTCAGTATATGGGGCCGGCGCCCTACTCACTGAGCCACAGGCGCCACCTTAAAGTTCTGAGAATTTTGACACATGTTGTGGAATTTCCACCACAGTCAGGATACAAAATAGTTCCTTCATTACCCCCCCGCCCCCCAAACCCTATACTGCCATTGGTAGTTAAACCCTCCCTCTAATGTAGCCCTTGGCACTGCTGATTACTGTATTTCTGTGTTTTCCAGAATGTCACATGAAGGCAACCATTCCCTGTGCAGCCTTTTGAGTATGGCTTCTTTCACTGAGCATAACGCATTTGAGACTGCTTGTGTTCATTGACAGTTTGTTTCTTTTTATTATTGAGTAGTAGTCCTTGGTGTGGATGTACAGTTTTTGTTGTTGTTGTTGTTGTTTTTAGAGACAGAGACTCACTTTGTCACCCTCAATGGAGTGCTATGGCATCACAGTTCACAGCAACCTCCAGCTCTTGGGTTTAGACAATTCTCTTGCCTCAGCCTCCTGAGTAGCTGGGACTACAGGCGCCCTCCACAATGCCCAGCTATTTTTTGTTGCAATTTGGCCGGGGCTGGGTTTGAACCTGCCACCCTCGGTATATGGGGCTAACACCCTATTCACTGAGCCACAGGCACCGCCTGCGATGTACAGTTTATCCATTCACCCTCTAGGGGACATTTGGGTTGTTTCCAGTTCTTTTAGTCTTTTACTATGAGTAAATTATGCATAATTCACATTGAAAGGATATAGAGCATGAAATATACAAAGCATCTTAGAGTTCCTCTTTGCTTTCTCTCCCCATTTGTGGCCTCCTTTCCACAGCTAACCAATTTGATACTCATTTTGCCAGATTTCTTTCATCAGAACATGCATTTTCAAACAGGTGGTATTTCCCATGAAGGGCAAGGGCAAAGAAACTTGGATACTACTCTGGTTTGTGGCCTCCCACAGGGTCCTAGCACAAGAACAGAGTATGGCTGTGCTGATGAAACTTCAGGGTTATAATTAGGGGAAAAACTTCTAAAAATGTTTAGAAGGGCATGGAAAATAAAAGATTAAGGAAGAGCAGTAGACGCCGGCCCCGTGTACTGAGGGTGGCAGGTTCAAACCCAGCCCTGGCCAAACTGCAACAAAAAACTAGCCGGGCGTTGTGGCAGGCGCCTGTAGTCCCAGCCTCTCTGGAGGCTGAGGCAAGAGAATTGCAGAAGCCCAAGAGCTGGAGGTTGCTGTGAGCTGTGTGACGCCATGGCACTCTACTGAGGGCGGTAAAGTAAGACTCCGTCTCTACCAAAAAAAAAAAAAAGGCAGCAGAATGATGAATTGGGGATTTTATAATTGTATTACTTGGTGTTTGATGAAGCACTGCTTTGCTTTTTCTTGAATTTCTCTTTCAAGCTGAAATCCTCCCTGGTCTGGTATAGGGCACTGTGGGTCCTTAACCTCATGGGCCACAGTGATTTTTTTTGAGACTGAGTAAGTCTCATAGTAAGACCTGAGTCTTACTATGTCACCCTCCATAGAATATCTTGGTGTCATAGCTCATAGCAACCTCGAACTCTTGGGCTCAAGCAATCTCTTGTCCCAGCCTCCTGAGTAGCTGGGACTACAGGCACCTGCCACAACACCCGGCTATTTTTTTTTTTTTTTTTTTTTGAGACAGAGTTTCATTCTGTCACCCTAGGTAGAGTGCCGTAGTGTCACAGCTCAGAGCAACCTTAAACTCTTGGGCTTAAGTGATTCTCTTGTGTTAGCCTCCAAAGTATCTGGGACTACAGGCGCCCAGCACAACACCCAGCTATTTTTGTTGTTGTTGTTGTTGCAGTTGTAATTGTTGTTTTAGATGGCCCGGGCTGGGTTCGAATATGCCACCCTTAGTGTATGTGGCTGACGCCCTACGCACTGAGCTACGGGTGCTGAGCCAACCTTCATGATTTTTTTTTTTTTGTTGTTGAGACAGGGTCCTACCCTATGCCCCTGAGCAAAGTGCAGTGGCGTGGTAGCTCACCACAACCTCAGACTTGGGCAGCGGGCACCCCACTGCCTCAGCCTCCCGAAGCCGCTGGGATTACAGGCGCTCGCCGCTGTGCCCGGCTGGGTTTTTCCATTTTTTTCATGAGTCGGGGTCTCACTGTCACTCAGGTGAGTCTCGAACTCCTGAGCTCAAGCAATTCTCCCTCCTCAGCCTCCCTCAGTGCTGGGATTACAGGCGTGAGCCACGGCGCCCGGCCCTTCATGATTTTTTTTAGAGACAGTGTCTTGCTTTGTCACCCGGGCTGGAGTGTGGTGATGTGATCACAGCTCACTGCAGCCTCCTTTTTTTTTTTGAGACAGAGTCTTAACTGTCACCCTGGGTAGAGTGCTGTGGCATCACTACTCACAGCTACATCCAACTCCTGGGTTTTAGGGATTCTCTTGCCTCAGCCTCCCAAGTAGCTGGGACCACAGGTGCCCACCACAACACCCGGCTATTTTTTGCTTGTAGTTGTCGTTGTTGTTTGGCAGGCCTGGGCTGGATTCGAAGTCGCCAGCTCTGGTGTATATAGCTGACGCTTTAGCCGCTTGAGCTACAGGTGCCGAGCCTTTTTTTTGAGACAGAGTCTTACTGTGTCACCCTCCGTAGAGTGCTGTTGGGTCACAGCTCACAGCAACCTCAAACTCTTGGGCTTAAGCGATTCTCGTTTCAGCCTCCCAAGTAGCTGGACTATAGGCACCCGCCACAATGCCCAGCTGTTTTTTGTTGTTGTAGTTGTCGTTGTTGTTTTGTAGACCTGGGCTGAATTTAAATCCACCAGCTTTGGTGTATGTGGCTGGCACCCTACCCACTGAGCTACAAGCACTGAGCCAGCCTCCGTGTTTTTTAAACTCTTGGATTTAGCCTATTAAGTTGGAAGGGAAACAGGAGACATTCAGCCAAACTTTCCTGTTGCCCCACTGTAGCACCCTGACCAATCAGTTGTCTGTAACAATACATAGTATAGGCTGGACGAGGTGGCTCACACCTGTAATCCTAGCACTCTGGGAGACTGAGGCAGTTGGATAGCCTGAGCTCACAGGTTCAAGACCAGCCTGAGCCAGAGTGAGACCTTGTCTCTAAAAATGGCTGGGCATTGTGGTGGGTGCCTGTAGTCCTAGCTAATGAGGAGGCTGAGGCAAGAGAATCACTTGAGCCCAAGAGTTTGAGGTTGCTGTGAACAGTGATGTCATAGCACTCTACCAAGGGTGACAAAGTGAGACTCTGTCTCAAAAAAACAAACAAACAAAAAAAATACTATAATAAACCCTAGACAGCTTAAAACTTTTATTTAATACAGTTTATATCATTTGGGATTTATATATTTTGGAAAATGGTAGGGAACCTTCATAATCTACCCTGAGGTGGGAGGATGTTATCATAAGGATATTTTGTTAATAGGTGTTGTTGTTGTTGCTGTTGTCCTTGTCCTTTAGATAGAGTCTCACTATGTTGCTCTTGGTAGACATAGCAAGTAGCAGCAACCTGAAACTCTTGGGCTTAAGTGATTCTCTTGCCTCAGCCTCCCAAGTAGCTGGGACCACAGGCATTTGCCACAATGCCTGTTTTTTTGTTTGTTTGTTTGTTTTGTTTTTGGTTGCAATTGTCATTGTTGAAGCAGGCTGGGAAGGGCTCGAACCCACCAGCTTCGGTGTATGTGGCCAGCGCCCTACAAGTCTCACTGTCCCCCTCTATATAGTGTTATGGCATCACTACTCACTGAGCTATAGGCTCTGAGCCATTAATAGCTTTTTATTTGTCACATGACATCTAGTATTAGCATCTTATATAGAAAGTATTTTTTTGTATCATTCTATTATGAAAACTTTTAAAAATAGGTAAAAATTGAATGAATTTTATAGTGAATACTTGATACCCACCACCTGGTTTTTATTAATGTTTTACCTGACCTTGTTCATCACACATCTCTCCATTTATCTTTTAAGCATTTTTTGATGCATTTCAAAGTAAATGCGTGTGTATCAGCATCTCTTTTGTAGAGGTTGAATTAAAATTAGAGAGTTGAAATTGAGTTAAAATTAGAAGCCATTAAAAATGTAAAAGTTTAGCTATTTGACTGGGTGCGGTGGCTCACACCGGAAATCCCAGCACTCTGGGAGGCTGAGGTGGGCAGATCACCTGAGCTCAGGAGACAAGACTGAGCTCTAAAGCAAGACCCCATCTCTAAAAATAGCTGGGCGTTTTGGCAGGTGCCTGTATTCCCAGCTACTTGGGGGGCTGAGACAAGAGAATTGCTTGAGCCCTAGAATTTGAGTTTGCTGTGAGCTGTGATGACACAGCACTCTACTGAGGGTGACAAAATGAGACAGAGTCTCAAAAAAAAATTTTGGCTCAGCGCTCATTGCTCAGTGGTTAGAGCACCAGCCACATACACTGAGCTTGGTGGGTTTGAACAACAATGACAACAACAAAAAAATAGCCAGGTGTTGTGGTGGGCGTCTGTGGTCCCAGCTACTTGGGAGGCTGAGGCTAGAGAATCACTTAAACCCAAGAGTCTGAGGTTGCCGAGAGCTGTGATGCCACAGCACTCTACCAAGGCATAGTGAGACTATCTCAAAAAAAAAAAAATTTTTTTTAGGAAATAGAATTCCCTTCAGAGATTTAGTAGGTATTCAATTTGTGTTTTTGTTTGTTTGTTTTGGTACAGACAGAGTCTTACTTTATCACCCTCAGTAGAGTGCTGTGGTATCCCAGCCTCCAGAGTAGCTGGGACTACAGGCATCCGCCACAATGCCTGGCTATTTTTTGTTGCAGTTTGGCTGGGGCTGGGTTTGAACCCACCACCCTCGGTATATGGGGCTGGCGCCCTACCCACTGAGCTACGGGTGCTGCCTTGTTTTGATTTTTTTTTTCTAAACAGCATAGAATTTGAAAAGTTAACTTATAAAAATGCTTATTTTATTTTGATACATAATTTGTGATGAGTGTTTAAGTGGAATTTTTTTCAATGTATTAATCTGTTATAACTTTTTTATTCCTAATTCTTACTTTTCTCCTGGTTTTGGGAATAATTATATGTGAGAGAGTTCCCCCCCACCCCCGCAACTTTTGGCTGGGGCTGGGTTTGAATCTGCCACCTCCGGCATAGGGGACTGGCGCCATGCTCCTTTGAGCCATAGGCGCTGCCCTGTGAGAGAGTTTCTTATACTTTTTTATTTATTTATTTATTTTTTTGAGACAGAGTCTCACTGTCCCCCTCTATATAGTGTTATGGCATCACAGCTCACAGCAACCTCAAACTCTTGGGCTTAAGTGATTCTCTTGCCTCAGCCTCCCAGGTAGCTGGGACTAAAGGTGCCTGCCAAATGCCCGGCTACTTTTTGTTGCAGTTGTCATTGTTTTTAGCTAGTCCAGGCCAGGTTCGAACCCACCAGCCTTGGTGTATGTGGCTGGTGCTATAACCACTATGCTACGGGCACCAAGCCTGTGAGAGAGTTTCTTTCTGGTTCTTTAGTCTTTCTTATTGATTGCCTTTGACGTTCTGGGAAGGTATTCTAAGGGATTAATCCTAAATATGCCTTGCATGTGTTAATTCTACCTTTGTGCCAGTTCTACACTGATCTCCTGTCATAATGCTTGTTTAAAAATGTTCAGGAACAGGCTGGGTGGGGTGGCTTACACCTGTAATCCTAGCACTCTGGGAGGCTGAGGCTGGTGGATTGCCCTGAGCTCAGAAGTTTGAGACCAGCCTGAGTCAGAACCAGACCTTGTCTCTTAGGAAAAAAAAAAAAAAAGAAAAAGCTGGGAGTTGTGGTGAGTGCCTATAATCCCAGCTACTTGGGCGCTGAGGCAAGAGAATGGCTTGAGGCTCCAAAACTTCAAACTAAAAGGTTCAGGAACAAAAACTGGTTTTGAAAGTAATCAGTGTGGCTAAGAGCCCCCACAGGTACTGGGGTTGGAGGGGATGACATGCTCACAGATTTGTAATTAAAGCTGTTCCTGTCCGTGGTCTTCATTTCCTCCTTGAAGAGCTTTTTGCTGCAGCTTTACCCCTAGTCTTCTGAGTCCATCTTCAGAAACTAACCATCTGATCAGGACATGCCTTTCTTCTGCTACTTTAAATATGTACTTGTTGGGGGTGGGGCACAATTATAAGAGGGACTTTACCTAACAAATGCAATCAATGTAATTTGGTTCTTTGTACCCTCAGTGAATCCCCAACAATTAAAAAAAGTGCACTTATTTTTTAATGTTAGGAATATATTTGTGCATTCTGTGGTTTTTGATTTCATGTATACGTGTATTTCAGCCAGGGACCTGGAACTGTAAGAGCATTGTATGTTGTAGCTTCTTCTTTTTTTTTTTTGAGACATAAGTCTCAAGCTGTTACCCTGGGTAGAGTACCGTAGTGTCATAGCTCACAGCAACTCTTGGTCTTAAGCCAGTGGTTCGCAGAGGGGGTCAAATGACCCTTTCGCAGGGGTCACCTAAATACATCCTGCATATCAGATATTTGTGTTATGATTCATAACAGTAGCAAAATTAGTTATGAAGTAGCAACGAAAATAGTTTTATGGTTGGGAGTCACCACATGAGGAACTGTATTAAAGGGTTGCGGCATTAGGAAGGTTGAGTGAGAACCACTGGCTTAAGCTATTCTCTTGCCTCAGCCTCCCAAGTAGCTGGGACTACAGGTGCCCATCACAATGCCCAGCTATTTTTTGGCTGTAGTTGTCATTGTTTGGCAGGCCCAGGCTGGATTTGAACCCACCCCGGTGTATGTGGCTGGCACCCTAGCCGTGAGCTACATTCGCCAAGCCTGTTTTGTAGCTTCTTTAAGGTTTACAATTTCTCTTACTCCTGTGCATTTTTCATAGAGAGACAAAAGGGGCTCTTGTCTGTCTTGGAGGGAACGAGGCTCTTTGGTCACTGTCCAGCCAGGTTTGGGGTAGAAGGAGCCCCAAGAAGGCAGGGTAGCTGGGTGTGTCAGCTGGGACTTCAGAAGTATGAACAGTGACAGCCTGGCTCAGGCTGGCTTCCACAGGGGGCCTCTGTGTAGATTGGAACGCCAGGGCAGTGTGGTGGCTTCTGACCTGTTGGCCAGGAGCTCAGTTATGCAACTGGGTTCAGTTTTCTCCATCTGCTTCTCCTGAAAATGTCAGTGAGTTTTTCTCCTTCATGACAGAAATCAGCTGCACCCTTTATTCACATGGGATGGTGTTCCCCCTTTCTTGGAACCCCACACTGAGCCCTTGCCACTGCATTTGCACTGTTTTTCTTAGGGGGAATGACATTTTCATGCTGTGACTTGGCCACAGTGGAGAGAACAGACGAGGGGTGTGTGTGTCCAGTGGTTGGGGTCATTAGCCTCTCCCCTCCCTAAAGACGTTTCTCTCTCTATGCAGATCTGACCTGGCCTCACCTCTGGGTTACCCTTGCCAACTTCATGCTTTCCTGAAAGTTGGCTTTCCATAGTGGGCCCTCCATTTGCTCACTCTGTCTTTCATCTGCATACACTAAGCAGTGTTTGGATTAAGAGTGCCTTTGAAATTGTGGTGTGACCTCCCAGGGAGTTTGCAGACCCCCTAAAGGGAACAGTATACTGGATGAGGGCCAGGCTCTGGCCATTTCCCTTCTTTCTCCCTAGGAGACCTTCTAGAAGTTTCTCTTCTTTTTGTGCTCTTGTTGAGAACATTGAGATCTGAAGCTGTTCCCTACCTTCTTCTCCAGTACTTCATTTCATGTTTTATCTCAGCTCCTGGCACAGGCGGGGCACTCACCAGGGCATCGACTGTCCCAGCTTTCCTGTCTCGCTCTCCTGCCAGTGGCACAGGGTCTGGTACGACCCCATGTGTATTTGAGCTGGATTTACAGGGGTATAGCCATGGCTGAGGCAACCTGGAGGTTGGTAAGAACTGCTAGCTGGAGAGGCTTGGATGTTTGCTTCTGGTGAGGCAGTCTTGTTTTCCTCCGTGCAGCACTAGTTACTAAATGTTTCTTGGGTGCTGGGTGACAGTGAGCAGGAGGCCATTCCCCATGGGAGATGCTGGTGGAGGGCTCTGCTGCAGAAAGGGCTAGAAGGGGGCTTCCTTTCCAGAATGCGAGTCTGGACTCAGACTCTGCTTCTCTGCCTGCTGCTTCCTCTGTGGTTTGGTCTCCTGCCCCTCAAATGGAGTAGGAGCAGCACCTACCTCACCGGCAGTGCATGGGGCTCCAGGGACAAGGCTCAGTCCACACAGGTTAGCTGTCCTTGGTGATGCTTGGGATGTTCCCCAGTGGCTGGCTTGGCTCACCCACCCACGCTGACCTGGGCTTGGGGCACAGCAGTGACTGAGGAGGGCAGTTTCTCAGTCTGTATAGATGGAGATGTCTCCAGGGACCTTTCCCAGCTGCATTTGGTGTGAGTTGATAAGATGGTCTGGCATTTGACTCGAGGCCAGTGGGAACTGCCACCATGGTGCCTTTTTAGTCCTGTTAAATGGTAGTTATACTGTATGGTAATCAAGCAGTTGTGTCTACCTTTAAGTAACTTAGTTTTAATTTTGATTTTTAGGAGAACATCGTATTGGATTAAAAAAAAAGGGAGGCAATAATGCACCATGGCAGCGGCCCTCAGAATGTCCAGCATCAGCTGCAGAGGTCCAGGTCCTTCACTGGCAGTGAGGGAGAAGAGCAGCCAGCCCACCCAAATCTACCCTCATCCCCTGCAACGCCCTTCGCCCCCTCAGCAAGCCCATCTGCACCCCAGTCCCCTGGTTACCAAATACAGCAACTGATGAATAGGAGTCCTGTGGCCGGGCAGAATGTGAACATCACCCTACAGAGCGTTGGCCCCGTCGTTGGAGGAAACCAACAGATCACGCTGGCCCCTCTGCCACTTCCCAACCCTACCTCCCCAGGGTTCCAGTTCAGTGCTCAGCCAAGGCGGTTTGAGCATGGGTCTCCGTCGTACATTCAGGTCACTTCACCCCTGTCCCAGCAGGTCCAAACGCAGAGCCCCACGCAGCCCAGCCCTGGGCCGGGGCAGGCCCTGCCAAATGTTCGTGCAGGTGCCCCTGGCCCTGGGCTGGGCATCTGTAGCAGTAGTCCCACTGGAGGGTTCGTGGATGCCAGTGTGCTTGTGAGACAGATCAGCTTAAGCCCATCCAGTGGTGGACACTTTGTATTTCAGGAGGGCTCAGGACTTACACAGATCACCCAGGGAGCCCAGGTGCAGCTCCAGCACACAGGAGCCCCCATCACAGTGCGAGAGCGGAGACTCTCCCAGCCTCATGCGCAGCCAGGAGGCACTGTTCACCACCTGGGACCCCAGAGCCCTGTGGCCGCTGGTGGAGCTGGCCTGCAGCCCCTGACCAGCTCAAGCCACATTGCCACCACCAGCTTGCCACCCCAGATCAGCAGCATCATCCAGGGCCAGTTAATCCAACAGCAGCAGGTGCTGCAGGGGCAGCCTCTAGCCAGACCACTGGGATTTGAGAGGCCCCCTGGTGTGCTACTCCCTGGGGTTGGGGGCACATCAGCATTTGGGATGACATCCCCGCCCCCACCCACTAGTCCTTCCAGAACAGCCATGCCCCCAGGCCTTTCCAGCCTTCCTCTCACAGCTGTGGGGAGTGCTGGAGTAAAGAAGGCTCCCAAGAAGTTAGAGGAAATCCCACCGGCTTCTCAGGAGCTGGCGCAGATGAGAAAACAGTGCCTGGATTATCACTACAGAGAGATGGAGGCGCTGAAGGAGGTCTTCAAGGAGTATTTGATTGAACTGTTTTTCTTGCAACATTTCCAAGGGAATATGATGGATTTCTTAGCTTTCAAGAAGAAACATTATGCCCCATTACAAGCATATCTTAGACAGAATGATTTGGACATTGAAGAAGAGGAGGAGGAGGAGGACGAGGAAGAAAAGTCTGAGGTCATCAATGATGAGGTAAGAAACAGTAGTTTGATGACCTAGAAGACCTGCATGAAGCAAATTAGAGTCTACGCAATAGTAAATTAAAGTAACTTGTGAACCTGGAGTATTTCTAAGATTTAGGTTTTGTAAGGATTTGATCCATGAGTAAAATTGAAGGATATATTTTGCTTTCTTCCTTCATGGAAAGGAAGAGGTGTTGAGCACCATGTGTTAGAAGGAGGAGCAGAGTGGTACTGTGATTAGTGCTTATTCAGCACTCAAGTTTTTACTTAAGAACCAAGGGTTCATCTGTCTCATTGAGCTCAGCTGGCCTGACCATGATTTATATGTCTGGGCCTGTCTGTGGCTGATGGTTAATGTGGTCCTTTTTCTGGAAGTGAGATTCTGAAACTGCTTGGGCCAAGCTGCACATGTGACACTTGGCACCTTTTGGCTGCTTGCCCGAGTTTCACATTTTACCTTTGTAGATCTCTCCATAAAAATGCCCTGGGTAGAGTGCCGTGACATCACAGTTCACAGCAACCTCAACTCCTGGGCTCAAGCGATTCTCCTGCCTCCGCCTCCCAAGTAGCTGGGACTATAGGCGCCCGCACGCCTGGCTATTTTTTGGTTGCAGCTGTCATTGTTGTTTGGCGGGCCCTGGCTGGATTTGAACCCACCAGCTCAGATGTATGTGGCTGGCGCTTGAGCCGCTTGAGCTACAGGCGCCTAGCCTTTTTTTTTTGAGACGGAGTTTCACTTTGTCATCCTTGGTAGAGTGCTGTGGCATCATAGCTCACACAGCAACCTCAAACTTTTGGGCTCAAGCAATTCTCTTGCCTCAGACTCCTGAGTAGCTGGGAGGACAGGCGCCCACCACAACACCTGGCTATTTTTAGAGACGGGGGTCTCACTGGCTCAGGCTGGTCTCAAACCTGTAAGCTCAGGTAATCCACCCACCTCAGCCTCCCAAGTGCTAGGATTATAGGCATGAGCCACTGCACCTGGCCTGCTCCAATTTTATTTTTATTTATTTATTTTTTTTTGAGACAGTCTTAAGCTGTCACCCTGGGTAGATGCCATGGTGTCAGAGCTCACAGCAACCTCCTACTCTTTGGGCTTAAGCGATCCTCTTGCCTCAGTTTTTCTATTTTTAGTAGAGTCAGGGTATCGCTTTTGCTCAGGCTGGTCTCCAACTCCTAAGCTCAAGCTATCCACCCATCTCAAGACTTCCAGAGTGTTAGGATTACAGGCGTGAGCCACCGCACTCAGCCCTCAACCTGATTTTCAAACTTTTTTTTTTTTGGTAGAGACAGAGTCTCCCTTTATTGCCCTCCGTAGAGTGCTGTGGCATCACACAGCTCATAGCAACCTCCAGCTCCTGGGCTTAGGCAATTCTCTTGCCTCAAGCTCCTCAGTAGCTGGGATTACAGGCACCTGCCACAACGCCCGGCTATTTTTTTTGTTGCAATTTACACAGAGCCGGGTTTGAACCTGCTACCCTTAGTATATGGGGCCAGCGCCCTACCCACCGAGCACAGGCGCCACCCCAAACAGGTGTTTTTAAATCACCAAGGTTTTTTTTTTTTTTTTTTTTTTGAGACAGAGTTGCCCTCAGTAGAGTTCCGAGACCTCACGGCTCACAGCAACCTCAAACTCTTGGGTTTAAGCGATTCTCTTGCCTCAGCCTCCCAAATAGCTGGGACTACAGGCGCCTACCCACAACGTCCGGCTATTTTTGGTTGTAGTTGTCATTGTTTTTTTGTTTTTTGGGTTTTTTTTTGCAGTTTTTGGCCAGGGCTGGGTTTGAACCCGCCACCTCCGGCATATGGGGCCGGTGCCCTACTCTTTTGAGCCACAGACGCCGCCTGTAGTTGTCATGTTGTTTGGCAGGCCTGGGCTTGGGTTCGAACTCGCCAGCCCCTCAGTGCATGTCGCTGGTGCCCTACTCACAGAGCTGTGGGTGCCAAGCCAAATCACTAATTTTATAGTATGCTAGCCACAATTATAAAACACTAGATATATTTATATGTAATTTTCATGATGAAAATAGTTATGTAAGAAAACTATGAGAATTTTTTCAATTTTTAGATGTCTTATGTTTGAGATCGTATCTTAAACTTCCAAATACTTAACTGATCGTTATTTTAGAATCTTTTTTAGGCAGTGTACTTTTTGGGTGCCTAGAATAGGTACATAATAAATCCCCTGAGATTTCTCAATACTGTAATCATTTCTATGATCCTTTTATTTGTACATCTTAAAAAGCAAGACAATGGTGAATTGTACTGTAATGCACTGTATTTTGTGCCTTTGTGTTGTGCAGTGTATACTATGTTGGTGAAGCTTACTTTGTTTAATGATGCAGCTAAAATAAATCTTTGTCAGTTCTTCTGCAAAGAAATCAGCTTTTGGTAAGCAAAAGCTTGTCTCTTTGCTCCAGCAGTCCTCATTGATAGTTATGGGTGTATCTGTGTGGCTTTGCCATTTTGTGTTTTAACATCCTTTCCAGGATGGGACATTTTTATTTTTCAGAAGATGATTATTTTGAAGATTTCACCTCTATTGTCCTGAAATAGAAAAATTCAGTTCTTTCTTTGTATTGCAGTGTTGTCTGTAAGATCAGTCCCCCTTACCTATGCTTATGAAGAAGAATAAATTCTTTGTAATCTCTTGCTGAGATACTTTTGCCATTCCAACTCAGTATTTAATAGAGAGCTGTTTTGCAAATTGCCTATGAAGTTGTTAGGGCTTTGTTACTTGAAGACTCTGCCATTCACATATTTAAAATTTGAAGTCACAGAATCCAAGGGTATTGCAGTTTGACATAAATTGGAGTTCCTGCAAGATTTGCAGTTGAATTAGGTTGTTGTGTTATAAATCTGTCAGTTCATTGTCCTTTTACAGGATTTGATGCAAAAACATTTTTAAACACCAAACATCAGTGAGCTATCAGCAATAAATTCTAAAAAAATTTTGAGCAGTCTTAAAAATTATGTTGCCTTTTTTTCTCAAAATATTTCCTCTCAGGTAAAGGTTGTGACAGGAAAGAATGGGCAGACTGGGACCCCCGTTGCTATAGCAACCCAGCTTCCGCCAAAGGTTTCTGCTGCTTTTTCATCCCAGCAGCAACCGCTTCAGGTACTTGTCGATGGTTCTCAAATATAGTTTCATCCCAAACTTTTCCTTCATCCAGATATTTTAACCTTCGATGTACTACTTGCTCTTAGGCATTTTTTTTTTCCAGAGCCCATTCCTTATTTTTAAAAAGTAAAAAAACCTTCCTGCATATAAAATTGTAAAGTTAAATTGCATGAGTAAATGACAACACAGATCTTGGTGCATTTTTTTTTCATGTACTTGTAATGCAGTAGTAGCTTTTAGAATGCATGTGATCTAACACTTAAAGTCTTGTTGAATGTGTGTTTAGGATTCCTTGTGTGCCATGTTTTAAATGTTGGTTCTTATGTCTTTTATCTGTATTTTGAGAGCAGTGCAAAACAGAACAAAAAAAAATGATTTAAGTAGTGATAACTTGGTATTTTCCACAGCTAGAGGAAATACTGAAGTGAAATATATTACTGAAATCATCAGGACCATAGGCTTCTCAGTTGATAAAATGCAAACTGAGTATTTCTGATTTTTTTGAAAATCAGTGTTACAATAGTAATTCCAGGAATTTAAAAATGCAGATCAAATTCTTTTAACTTTGAAATAAATTTTCCTGATTTCTGAAAACACTTTTATCCTGGGTGGGTTTTGTTTTTTTTTTAATTTTGATAGAGTTTCAAATGTACATAAAAGTTGCAATAACTATATAAAAACCTCTCCTTGTACCTTTTACCCAAATTTACCAACTCTTAATTTTTTGCCCCATTTTCATTATTTTCATTCTTTCTCATGTAAATATGTAATATCATATCATACCTCTTTGTCCCTAAATACATCAGTACATCAGCGCATATTAGGTAAGGGTGGTATCTTACCTAACCACAGTACCATGATCAAGATTAGAAAGTTTACATATTGTATTAGCTTTAATGTAATATGTTATAATCCACAGTTTATATACATATTTCATCTATAACCGATAATGTCCTTTTTAGTGTTTTTCCCCCAGTCTAAGACCCATTGCAGGATCACCCACTGTGTATAGTTTTCATGCCCTTCTGGTCTTTTTTAATCTGGATCAGTTTCTCAGTCTTTCATGACCTTGACATTTTTGAAGTTTGGACCAGTTGTTTATAAAATATTCTTGGACATGGGATTGTCTAATGTTTTCTTGTTGTGTTCAGATCATGTCTGCTTGAGAAGAATAGCACAGAAGTGACAATGTATTTGTCTCAGTACATCATATCAGAAGGCGATGATAGTTAACTGGTAATGTTAACTTTGACCACTTGGTTAAGGTGGTTTATATGAGGCTTGTCCAACTAAATAAAAAATCCATTTATTTATTTTTGCTTTTGTAAATGATGAAGATACTTTGAGACTATGTAAATATCCTCTATCTCATTAAACTTTTGCCCACAAATTCTAACATCTTTTGATCAGTCATATCTGAATTAATTATTAGTATAAAGATTCCAAAATGGGTTTTTTTTTTTCTTTGCAGTTTTTGTCCAGGGCTGGGTTTGAACCCACCACCTCCGACATATGGGGCTAGCGCCTTACTCCTTTGAGCCACAGGCACTTCCCTCCAAAATGGATTTTCTAATTCTGTCATTCCTTCAACATTTATTAGTTGGTATCTACTGTAATGATCTTTCCTTTTTTCTTCCATTTTTATATTATATATGGATTTTTATTTCAATTATGTCACTATCAGTATTTATTTGCTTATATTTATTTAGATGTATTTAGTTTACATTCAGTAAACTTCCGTACTTCTGTATGTTTTAAAATCTGTATAATTGGGCTGTGGTGGCTCATGCCTATAATCCTAGCACTCTGGGAGGCTGAGGAGGCTGGATTGCTTGAGCTCAGGAGTTTAAGACTAGCCAGAGCAAGAGTGAGACTCCATCTCTACTAAAATAGAAAAATTATCCAGGTGTCTTGTGGGTGCCTATAGTCACAGCTACTTGGCAAGAGGATCACTTAAGCCTAAGAGTTTGAGGTTGTTGCGACTACAACACCACAGCACTCTACCCAGGACAACAGAGTGAGACTTTGTCCCCCCCACCAAAAAAAATCTGTAGAGTTGTGTAGCCACCACCACAGGCAACAAAACAGTTCCATCAACCCCCAAGAGTTCCCTCATGCTACTTCTTTTCAGTTATCTCTTCACCCTACCTTGTCCTCTGTTCTCCATCTCTATGATTTTACCATTTCTGGAATGAAATACAAATGGAATTGAGTGTATGTTACTTTTTTAGTCTGGCTTCTTTCACTTAACATACTGCATTTGAGATTTGTCCACTTTGTTGAATTTACTGGAGGAAGTAAGATCTTTTTGTCACTGAGTGGTATCCATTGTATTAATGCATCCCAGTTTGTTTATCCATTTGCCCTTTGAGCAGTATTTCGGTTTTCAATTTTTGGAACTTATAAATAAAGCTGCTATAAATGTTCACATATATAAACATAGACTTTCATTTTTTTATATAAACATAGACTTTCATTTCTTTTAAGTAAATACATAGGAGTCAGATTGTTGGGTTGTGTATTAAGCATATGTTCAACTTTATTAAGAAACTGCCAAACTTTCCCAAAGTGCCTATACCATTTTGTGTTTCTGGCGGCAATGTATGAGAGAGTTACTGTTGTTTGGCTTCCTCCTCAGTATTTGTTATTGTCAGTTTTCTTTTTTAGTCATTCTAATGGGTTATCTGATTTTAATTTGCATATCTCTAAAGATTAATAAAGTTGACCATTTGGGTATCTTTTTTGGTGAAATATATGTTCACGTCTCACCTTTTTTAAAATTGAGTTCTATTATTGTTGCATTTGAAAGTTTTTTTGCCTGGTATATTTTTTCAGCTGTGTGATTTGCAAATTCCTCCCTCCCCCTCCAGTTTTTGGTTTTCTTTTTCTTTCCTCAGCAATATCTTTTGTGGAGTTTTAAATTTTGGTGAAGTATAGTTTATCAATTTTTTTCTCTTATGGGTTGTGTTTTTTATATATCTAAAACTTTTTGCTTGATCCAAGGTTACAAAGATGTTCTGTGTTTTCTTCTAGAAGTTTTATAGTTTTACATTTAGATCTATGTTCCATTTTGAGTATTGTATAACATGACAAACATAGAAATATTCATTTGCATGTGAATATTCAGTATTTTCAGCACCTCTTCTTTTTTTTTTTTGAGACAGAGTCTCACTTTGTTGCCCTCCTTGGCGTTATAGCTCACAGCACCTCAAATTCTTGGGCTCAAGTGATTCTCTTGCCTCAGCTTCCCTAGTAGCTGGGACTACAGGTGTACCTGCCACAGTGCCTGGCTATTTTTAGAAACGGTGTCTTGCTCTTGCTCAGGCTGGTCTTGAACCTGTGAGCTCAGGCAGTCCACCCACCTTGGCCTCCCAGAGTGAGAATTATAGGTGTGAGCCACTGCGCATGGCTTCCAGCACCATTTTTTGAAAAGACTGTCCTGTATATGTTGAATTGGTTTTGCATTTTGCCCAAAACCACTTGATCCTATTTGTTTGGTTCTATTTCTGTATTCTGTCTTTATATCTTTTTGCCAGTGGCAGACTATCCTGATTATTATAGCTTTATAGTAAGTTTTAAAGTCAGGTAGTATGAGTTCTCCAACTTTACTCTTCTTTTTCAGAATTATTTTGGTCATTCTAATTCCTTTACCTAAAATATAAATTTTAGAATCAGCTTATTGATATCTATAAAACATCCTGCTGGGATTTTGATTGGGATTGCATTGAATCTGTTAACCAGTTTGAGGAGAAGTAATTATCTTGATAATATTGAGTCTTCTTCCAGTCTACGAATATGGTATATCTCACCATTTATTTAAGTCTTCTTTGATTTCTTTCTCCAGCATTTGTAATTTTCTATACATATTTTATTATATTCATATGTAAGTATTCCTATTTTTCTTTTTTTTCTTTTTTTTTTTTTTTTTTGCAGTTTTTAGCTGGGGCTGGGCTTGAACCCACCACCTCCAGCATATGGGGCCGGCGCCCTACTCCTACAGGCGCCACCCTTTTTTTTTTTTTCTTTTTTATTTGAGACAGTGCCTCAAGCTGTCGCCTTGGGTAGAGTGCCATGGCCATCACAGCCCACAGCAACCTCCAACTCCTGAGCTTAAGCGATTCTCTTGCCTCAGTCTCCCAAGTAGCTGGGACTACAGGCGGCCGCCACAACGCCTGGCTATTTTTTGGTTGCAGTTTGGCCGGGGCCAGGTTTGAACCCCCCACTCTTGGTATACGAGGCCAGAGCCCTACTCACTGAGCCACAGGCACTGCCCTTTCTGATGTAAAATATTTAAGGTTCATCTTGTATATTCCTTGAACCAGCTCTGGAATCTCCCATTTCATCAAAGAGCCTGGTTTCTTCTAGTGGGGAATCATAATATGATTCTAGTATTTAGGCATTTATTGTAATGAGTTTGATACAATTGAAGATAACTCTTAGAGATTGTCAGAAAATCTGTTAGTGGGGCTTATTTTCTGTTAATGCTTGGAGTAATAAAATATGTCAATACATTTATAGGCCATATTTATAAATATCTGTATAAAAACAGTGGGACAAAAGAAGGCCCAGGAGTGCCCATAAACATATGAAAAAGAGGCACAGTCTCCCACAGTGTGAGTAGAACCTCTCAGACTTACTTTTGCACTAACCTGATGTTAGGAATGAAACTGGATGGAATCTGACTTAGATCATGAGATTCTTACCCCCTTATGGTGAGAGTACAGTTTGTTCTAATCATTTAGAGGCATTTTACATCATTTGGAAAAGGGAAGCAATGAGCCTTTGACCCAGCAGTATGCTGTAGAGGTCCTCTTGTGTTTGTGCACCAGAATACACTTGGAGTAATGTTCCTAGCAACATTGTTTATAAAAGCCCCAAACTGGAAAGAACCCAAATGTCCCTTATCAGTAGAATGTGTCTGTGGCTTGTGTGCATTCACACAGAGGAGGACTCAGGCTGTCAGTAAGAATGGGTGAGCCCTGGCCTCACACACCTCTGTGTGGGGACTGAGCAACATAACATGAAAGAATGCAAATGCAGGATGTATGTAAGTCTGCCCTTATTGAGCAAGACCAGAGAGGTTGTTTAGGGATAAATCTGTAAGTGATGACACTATAAGGAATTTTTTTTTTTCCAATTTGAGGTATAATTGACAGCATTGTATATATTTAAGTTGTGCAAAGTGATTTGATGTAGTGAAATGATTACCACAATCAAGTTAACCTATCCAGCACCTCCACTTTTATTTTTGTGGTGAAAATGGTAAAGATCTTTTTTTCTTTTTTTTGAGACAGAGTCATTGTGCCACCCTTGGTAGAGTGCCGTGGTGTCACAGCTCATAGCAACCTCAAACTCTTGGGCTTAAGCAATTCTCTTGCCTGAACCTCCCGAGTAGCTAGGACTACAGGTACCCGCCACAACACCTGGCTATTTTTTGATTGCAGTTGTCATTGTTCTTTAGCAGGCCTGGGCCGGACTTAAACCCGCCAGCCTCAGTGTATGTGGCTGGCACCCTACTCACTGAGCTATGGGTGCTGAGCTCATTAAGTTCTCTTTTAGCAAATTCCACATATAGTGTTATTAACTGTAGTTACCACGCTATACATTAGATCTCTAGAATTTGTCTTATGACTGAAAGTTTGTACACTTTGACTAACATTTCCCTGTTTCCCCCAACTCCCCAGCCAGTGGCAACCAATGTTCTACTCTGTTTCTATGAGTTTGACTTTTTTTTAATTCCACATATAAATGATACCATGCATTTATATTTCTGTGACTTATTTCACTGAACATAATGCCTTTTATGTTGATTCATGCTTTTGCAAATGGCAGGATTTAAAAAAAAATTTTAAATTTTTTTTATTTTTTTGAGATAGAGTCTCACTTTGTCACCCTTGGTAGAGTACTGTGGCATCACAGCTCATAGCAACCTCAAACTCAAACCTCTTAAACCCTTAAGCGATTCTTTTGCCTCAGCTTCCCAAGTAGCTGGGAGGACAGGAGCCTACCACAACGCCTGGCTATTTTTGAAAAGGGGTCTCACTCTGGGTCAGGCTGGTCTTGAACTCACCAGCTCAGGCAATCCACCTGCTTTGGCCTCCCAGAGTGCTAGGATTACAGGCATGAGCCATCGTGCCTGACTGTGAATAATAATATTTTATTTTATTTTTAAGGCATGTGATGAGTACATGGTGATTGCTTTATTATTACTATTTTAAATTGGACATACATATTTTTCCATTTTCCTTCTCAACAGTGCATTGTGCATTGTGAAAATTTTCAAACAAAGAGTTAAATGAGGCCAGGTATAGTGGCTCATGCCTGTAATTATAGTACTCTGGGAGTCTGAAGCAGCTGGATTGGCTAGAGCTCAGGAGTTCGAGACCAGCCTGAGCAAGAGCAAAACCCCATCTCATAGCCAGACCTTGTGGCAGGCGCCTGTAGTCCCAGGTACTTAGGAGGCTGAGGTAAGAGGATCTCTTGAACCCAGGAGTTTGAGGTTGCCGTAATGCTATGCACTCTACCCAGGGTGACAAAATGAGACTCTGTCTCCAAAAAAAAAAAATAATAATTTTAATATTGCCTAATTTCTATTGACTAGTGAAACTCCAGAAATAAATTCAGAATTCTCTGATGAATTTCTGTTTACAAAAGATTTTCAGGTGGTAGTATGGCATGCAAAGCTCTTACATGTAAAGTACAGATAGACATACACACATTTATTTGTAAAAAGAACCATTCTAAGGTTTTTCAGTCATCTTCCTATTAGAGAAAATAATTATTTATAATCCCATCATTCTAACACAGTAAGTTTTAACACAGTAAGTTTTTTATATTATGTTATATACATGCCAGTTGAAACAAGTTTTTTATATTATGTTATATACATGCCAGTTGAAACAAGTGTATTTTGGGGGTTATTTTATTTAACATATACTCTTTATGTTTTATTCACTTTTAATAATTCTTAGTTTAACAGCTGCTAATGCTCTAAAACTAGAGGAACTGTAATTAACCATTTTTCTGACTTAAGGTTATGTCTTTGCTATTTAGAAATATTTCTTAGGAGTGGCATTTGTATATCGTTAGTGTAACATATGTTAGTGTTAGTGTCTTCATGACACTCACTATGTGTTTACTTAATGTTTAGCTGAAACTACCGCTAGACATTGTGGTCTCAATTTTGTTGCTGTGGTTTTGCCAGCCCTGTTTAGTGTTCTAAAAAGAGTTTATCACATAGTTTCAGGATGAGTGTTATTTGCAAACAATTGTGGAATTTTTGATCAACTACTTTTGTAAATTAAACTCTAGCTATGAATCTAGAGGGTGCTCAGTGTTGCATGTGTATTACTTTATCTCTGCTTCCAAAAGGTTCTGGGGTGGTATTATTGTATGCAGTTATTGTATATACAATAATACTGGTATTATTATAGTTATTTATATTTTATAAAACCATCCTGATTAGAGAGTTTTCTTCAGTGAATATGTTAGAGAAAATGAATTATTATTTATGGTTCTGTGATCCTAACCCAACTATTGCTTTTTATATTATCTTACATATGTGTCCATACTTTTATGTGTATAGTTAAAGGTTCATAGGTATAAAGTGGCATCTCTACTTGTTTTAATTTACATACTTTTTAAAAGAGAAGGCACAAATTTTGTTTTGTGTTTTCCTCAGTTACCCACTTTTGAGGTTAAGTGTGGGAAGATTTCTTTTAGGAGCTTGAGTTTAGAGAGACCCTAGGTCACCTAGGCCCCTCCACTCTATAAATGTGTTCTTTCAAGGTACATAGGGAGGACCTTGACTCCATCTTACCTTTTAAGTGACAGAGGACCCTGTCTTTTTTATTTTATTTTATTATTTTTTTTATTAAATCATAGCTGCATACATTGATATGATCATGAGGCATCATACACTAGCTTCACAGATCATTTGACACATTTTCATCATAATAGTTAACATAGCCTTCCTGGCATTTTCCCAGTTACCGTGCCAAGACATTTACATTCCACATTTACTAAGTTTCACATATACCCTTGTAAGGTGCCCCGGGACCCAGTCTTACATAGGGCATGGTTCCACTTAGATTAAAGTTTAGTTTATTTAATTATTTATTTTTACTGGTCAGGAATTTGCCTCCTAGTAATCTCTAACTGCTACATTATTACTGGTCTCAATTTTGTCCTCTAGAATAATGTAAGTCTATTCCTCTTTTAGTAAACATTCTTTTACTTTTTTTATTTTAAACATACTTTATGTTTCTTCATTTTTTTTCCAGCACTTTTCTCAGAATATATAAGTGGCAAACATTCTGACTTGTCTTTTCTGTGAACTACACATCTCTACTTCCTTTCACTGTTCTTGGTGTAGTTTCTAGTGTCACTGCAAATTACATTAAGTCTTCTATGGATAAACTCATTTTGACATTGTCTGAGCATCCAGAATTAAGTTCCTATCAGAGTATCTCTTTCTTGTGTCACTTTTTCTGCCTTTTTAAAGGAGTTGTAATAATGGTTTTTAGTTGGTGGCACCTGTGGCTCAGTGGGTAGGGTGCTGGTCCCATATACTGAGGGTGGTGGGTTCGAGCCTGGCCCCAGCCAAACTGCAAAACAAAAAAATAGCTGGGCATTATGGCGGGCGCCTGTAGTCCCAGGTACTTGGGAGGCTGAGGCAAGACAGTCACCTAAGCCTAGGAATTGGAGGTTGGTGTGAGGTGTGATGCCATGGCACTCTACCAAGAGCGATAAAGTAGACTCTATCTCAAAAAAAAAAAAAAAAAGGTTTTTAGTTAAAATCAAGTTTATCTTCATAATGCAGAATAAAATGAAACTAAAATTCATTTTAAAAATCAAAGATGAGTGTCTGCCACACTTGGAGTTGCTCCTGCACCTTCTGTACAGCATGGTGACAAGGATGGTGTGGGCATCTTGAATGCCCTCGGAGACAGCCATGGTGTCAGCAGCAGTCAGGAAAAAGTGGAAAGAGCATGTTCTTCCTGCCAGTGCCTTTTGATAAACAGAGATTTATGATTTTAATGAAGTCCATTTTATCAGTTTTTCATATGCATATCTAGTTTTCCAGCACCCTTTGTTGAAGACTTTTCATTTCCTGTTGGATTACTTTGGAACTTTTTTTTTTTTTTGAGATAGAGTCTCACTATGTTGCCCTAGGTAGAGTGCTGTGGCGTCACAGCTCACAGCAACCTCAAACTCTTGGGGTCAGATGATTCTCTTGCCTCAGCCTCCCAAGTAGCTGAGACTACAGGCGCCTGCCACAACCCTCGGTTATTTTTTGTTGCAGCTGTTGTTGTTTTAGCTGGCCCAGGCCAGGTTTGAACTTGCCAGCCTCGGTGTATGTGGCCTGAGCCACATAACCACTGTGCTATGGGCGCTGAGCCAGCTTTGGAACTTTGGAAAATCATGTGGTTATGTAAGGATGAGTCTACTCAATTCTTTTTATCAGATTGCTGGTCCTGATGCCAATACCATCCTGGTTCAAAGAGCCTTACGGTGTGCCTTGAAGTTAGGTCCTTCACTACGTGTGGTCTTCTCTCTGTTTTTAAGTTTACTATATTTCTCTATCCACACACTGCTGTTAAGCTTATCCAATGAATTTTGTATTTCAAATATTGTATTTTTTAGTTTTATTATTTCCATTTGGCTTTCTTTTAAATTAGTTTCTATTATATCTGTTAAGATTTCTTCTTGTCTTTTATTGATAGAAAAATATGTTTTTATTTATGATCTTGGGCATACTTATTAAAGCCACTTTGAAATCCTTGTCTGCTAATTCCAATATGTGGGTCTTCTTGGAGGTGGTGTCCATTGATAGTCTTTTGAGAATGGCTCGTGGTCTATTGTTTATTTGTACTTTGGAGTAATTTTTTTTTTTTTTTTTTTTTTTTTTTCTGAGACAGAGTCTCACTTTGTCACCCTCAGTAGAGTACTATGGCATCACAGCTCACAGCAACCTCTAACTTTTGGGTGTAGGCAATTCTCTTGACTCAGCCTCCTGAGTAGCTGGGACTACAGGCATCTGCCACAACGCCCTGCTATTTTTGTTGCAGATGTCACTGATGCTTTAGCTGCCTGGGGCCAGGTTCGAACCTGTCACCCTTGGTGTATGGGACTGGTGCCCTACCCACTGAGCCACAGGTGTTGCCCTGTATTTTGGAGTAATTATGAGTTGGACTTTGGATAATTATGAATGACATGTAGAAGCCCTGTCTTATATTCTTCTGAAGAGCATTGATTATTTTGCCTTAACACTTCATTGAATTGAAACTGCAAACTGTCTCTTCTGTGGTAGGTGGCACGTGAAGTCTCTGTTTAGTATTATGGCCTTTGCTGGGACCCTGTTTGTGTTGCTCATGGTTTAGGAGTCAGCAGAGTTGTAGGCAGAGACTAGAGAAAGAATGTGGGATCTCCCTTTCTCCAGCTCCTGCTCTCTTTGTTCTTTAAGCCGGAGAGACCGTATGTCTCTTCTTGCAGCTATCACTTCCCTTCCTGTATCATCCACTTTTTCATATTTTCTGTATTTCATCTACGGTTCATAGTTATCTGGAATATATTTGGTCCAATAGGAAAGAACTGGGCCATTACTAGATGCAGAGCCCTTCATCAGTTTCTTTATTTAAAAATAATTCTTCTTTCCAATTCCATGTCAGGTGAAGAAGAAAAAAAGAAGAAAATCTTCTTTTGAATATATAAAGTAGTACACGTTCATTATAGAGCTTTGGAAAAATCTAGAGATGCACACATGAATCTTACTACCCAGAGATGACCATGGTTAACACATGGACTGTTTTCAAACCATTTCTTTCTTTCCTTCCTCTCTCTCTGTCCATTCCTCAGTCCTCTTCTCTTTTCTTTCCTCCCCCATCTCTGTTAAATGTAAATAGGATGTCCTCATGCTACATGTATTGAATTGTTGCTTATTTTTCCTTTTGAGAACTTAGCCTTTCCCCATGTGAGTGAATAACCCACAGCCTAGTTGTATTGCCTGTGGCTGCAGGATAGTTGGTTCAAATAATCCCATCTCATTGAATATTTACTTTGTTTAGGTATCTGTAATTTTTGCATTTAGAATGCCTAAGTAGATTAGATAGAACTGAATCAAGGAATAATTTAGCAACTAGTGATTATTATATACAATCCTTAGCATTTGCTATAATTGTAAGGACAAAAAAAAGGATAGAAAAGGGTTAGATTAAGTCTGTACTGACCAAGATTTGTCTAGTTTCTGTCTTTGTAAAATAATATGCCAGGAGCTTCTCAAGTAGTTTTTTTTTTTGAGACAGAGTCTTAAGCTATCACCCTGGGTAGAGTGCTATGGTGTCACAGCTCACAGCAACCTCAAACTCTTGGGCTTAAGCAATTCTCTTGCCTCAGCCTCCCAAGTTGCTGGGACTACAGGCACCTGCCACAATATCCGGCTATTTTTAGAGATGAGGTCTTGCTCTGGCTCAGGCTGATCTTGAACCTGTGAGCTTAGGCAGTCCACCTGCCTCCGCCTCCCATAGTGTTGGGATTATAGGTGTGAGCCACCGCACCCAGCCAAAAAGATTTTTTTTTTTTAGAGCAGTTTTAGGTTCACGGCAGAATTGAGAGAAGGGTATGGGTGGCACCTGTAGCTCAATGAGTAGGGTGCTGGCCACATACACCAAGACTGGTGGGTTCAGACCCAGCCTAGGCCAGCTAAACAGCAGTGACAACAACCAAAAAATAACTGGGCATTGTGGTAGGTGTCTGTAGTCCCATCTACTTGGTAGGCTGAGACAAGAGAATTGCTTAAGCCCAAGAGTTTGAGGTTGCTGTGAGCTGTGATGTTACAGCACTCTACTGAGGGCAACATAGTGAGATTCTGTCTCAAAAAAAAAAAAAAAAAGGAGGGTATGGAGATTTCCCACATACCCCCTATCCCCACATGTGCATAGATAGCTTCCTCCTTTACTGGCATCTTCCACCAAGGGTTCATTTGTGAACGTACATTGACACCACATGATCACTCAGAGCCCATAGTTTACATTGGGGTTCAACCCTGGGGTGGTACATTCTGTGGATTTAAGTATTATGTAAAGTCATGTACCCACCATTATGGCATCATACAGAGTAGTTTCACCACCCTAAAAACCACTTGTGTTCTGTCTGTTCATCTTCCCTCCTTCCTACCTTGCCCCTGGCAACCATGTTCTTTTTGCTGTCTCTATAGTTTGCCTTTTCCAGAATGTTAGGGAGTTGGAATCATATAGCATGTAGACTTTTTAAGTGGCTTCTTTCACGTTAAGCATTTTAAGTAACATATAATTTCACTTATCTACATATCAAGTAGGGTGCTAATTATAAAAATACCATTTTGAAGGGCCAAGTTAGATTGTTATTAATCGAGGTTTTAGTGTCATTTCAAGTAGGAATCCAATTCAACCTTTCTTTTTATTTATGTGAAGTTATGGTAGGCAGTGCGACTGATTAGGTCAGCTAAACTGTTGTCTTAGAACTGAGACTGATGTTTCCCCAAGTTAGCCTTCTGTTGGCATTCCACATGCTTAGCTAGTTAGTTTCTGAAGGACTATTGATTTGCAATTCCATTTAAAACCAGAATAATATATCTTTCACAAATCTTCCTCCCCCCTTCAGAGGTAAGTTAGAAGTGCAGAATATTCACTATACATCAACGTTATATGTATGTATTTAAAGACTTACTTTGGGTAGATAACATTTTTCTTATTAAAAAGGAATTAGGTCAGTGTTTGGGGTAATTATTATATTTTTAGTTTATATTCATTCTTGTAATGCCTTTAAGTGATCATAATCTCATACTTTTCTTCCTGGCGCCCCGCCCCCCCCCCCCCCCACCCCCCGCGCCCCGGGAGCGTGCGCGGCGGGGGGGCACGCACGCGGCCGCCGCGG
>CAUYPK010034680.1:0-30956 GCA_963574355.1 Loris lydekkerianus | reverse complement strand
TTGTGTTTACATGGATGGAGCTGGAACATATTCTTCTTAGTAAAGTATCCCAAGAATGGAAGAAAAAGTATCCAATGTACTCACCCCTACTATGAAACTAATTTAGGGTTTTCACATGAATGCTGTAACCCATTTGCAACCTAAAAATGAACTTTTAATATTGAAATATTTTGGTTCATTCACACATTCACTCAACAAACTCTCACTGACCCCCTGCCTACAATGTGTCAGGCACTATACAAGGTACTAAGGATATAACTTGAATAAGGCATTTTTTATCTCTAAGGAATTTATGTCAAATACCATAGACAAACACCACTGATCACAGTACAATGTAATAATAAAAAGTTGGTTTGCGCAGGATGTTATGGAAACAAAGAGGATTTTAAAAGAGGGGAGGATGTTCCGAGCACTTAGGAACTCATGGAGAAAGCGCAGGTGAAAACAGCACAGACAGAAAGAAATACAAGTCACTCAGAATAACTCTTGATCTAGACAGTGCGCAGAGCACAACATCTGAAAATGAAGGATTCCATGGGTTGAGCTGGCGATTTTTATTTATTTATTTATTTAGTCAGGTTCAACCCACCACCCTCTGTATATGGGACCAGCACCCCACTCCCTGAGCCACAGGTGCCGCCCTGAGCTGGCAATTTTAAACTTTATCCTCAATGCTATGGAATGCCGTCAAAGGATGATAAGCAAGAACATTCCAGATAAGATACTTGTTATAAAAAGATGACGCTAGCAGTAAAGATAGTTAGAAACCTGCCTTTAGAAAAGGTTTAGGGGCAGGAAGAACTTCCCTGTGCTTTGAATCCCACAGGAGAGCGCCCGCTCATTTGTGTATAAGTTCCAAAGAATGGCACTAAAGAAAAATTCATGTATAAGAATCAAACATTTCAACAGGCTTTCCATCATGGCTACAAAAACAGCTCTGTGCTAAACACGCCCTACTTTAGTTAATGTATACTTCTAAAAGTTTTTGCTTTCTAGTTTGTCTCAGTTAGTGTTTTGGGTCTGGCACTTGTCTCAAAGGTTTATGAATGGGAACTCACCGTGGAAATTACAGAATGCAGGCGGTAATGGTCTCCGCGTTCTAGCAAAAGCCACATTTTTACATAGTGAGAATTAGTAGCTACGTGATGGTGCTAGTTGAAAACACAGCTCAGATTAAATTCAAGCATTATTGAAAATTACAGGATACCTCACTTGCTTTCAGAGAAAAAGGTCTATTCTCAACTGCTGACAAGAAGAGAAAAAGGGGCTTGATGTTTAAGGGAAATTGCCTACGGCTTTATAAAGCTACGGAGAAAACTGGCAGTCTTAGTGGTCTGTTTTATTTAATTCCACTGATTGCTTGGAATTAATAATTGAACATGTCAATTGAAAAATATAATGAAAAAGGATGGGAAAGAAAATAGTTCCTTTTCAGGTGATCAAAGCACATAGACTCTCATTGCCAAACAGGAAACCTTCAATGAGGACCACAAGGCAGTTACACACATAGCCCTTAGGGACGAGGTGATACAGACTTGGCAGAGAACTAAACGTGGGGCAGCAAACAGTTATTTCTCTAAAACAAAAAGGCAGGCCATACAGTCAAAATTTAATACTTTAAAAAAGAAGAGAGCATATTTTGAAGACAAATGCAAAGAGTTGATCCATTAAAAAAAAAAATCTCAAGGGAATATTTTTATCTCACAACTTAATGTAACTTTTCACATAAGCTACCAATTATTAAATTGTTAATGGAATTTCCCTTAAAGACTTTTCATAGAAGAACAAAGGCTGCAGCCATTTAAAAATAGACAGATATTTTTCTCCAAACTGCTAAAGAAAAAACATCAAGCCAAACAAAACCACTAATAAAGGCCAAAATGATAAAAAAAAAAAACTTTTAAATATTAAAGTGGTACATCAATGAAAATATCTATCAATGTCATAGTATGTCCCAGTTTTCAATACAACACTGTAGAAAATTCCTATTATTAGATTACCTTTGCAATCTATTTTCTGTTGCTTTTTCTCCCAATGAATCCACTTTTCTTATCATAATATGCTAAACCTGAAAATATTTGTAATATAGAATTTCATTGAACATGGCAATAATATAGAGATATCTTCCATGTAATAATAGCAAAATTAGCTAATGCAGAATAATACCTCAAATTATATTTAATGCTTTATGGGATACCATGGAAATCTATTGTATTGTACTCATTCAGAAGTAGAAAAATATTCAACATAAAATGACAATGCATTTAAATAACTAAATAAGCCTTAGTTCTGCAGAAAACTGTTCATTACCCAAGCACTGTAATAATCAGAGGCATGAATTCTTACTGGCCAGCCTCATACCCCAGATGCCTTAAAAATATCCTAAGGAAAAGCAAGAAGTTCGCATGAGTTGTATGTGAAACTCAAAAATTTCCTCAGTATTCCATGATTCCAACACTTAATGTACAAAATGAGTTAAAACAGTGAGTTAACAAGTGCTTTGATTAAATAGGTGTTGCTTAAAACGGAATATTTGGAGAATGAAAATCACTGACAGTTTTAACTGGAAGCATCTGCTCAAAGAAGGGGCTTAAAGAAAACAAAGGAGTTCACAAAAAGATTATTTGTTGTCAAAGAGAGCATATCAGTTTACACATTGATAATTTTAGACTTTTAAAACATTTACGCAAGTCATACCCAATCTTCTTTGTTCATAAGAAAAAGAGAAAATTATACTTAATATTTTGACCTTCAAATTCTACAATAGGAATAAAAATAGATATGAAAGTATTGGAAGAGTTTTTTCAACATCTGGTTATGTTATTCAAAAAGAAGGTTAAGTTTTAAACTCATTAATTCCATATAGGAGGCGTGAAGAAATGCATGTAACCAGCCAGTGTTGAGCCTCACCATCTAAAGATTCATGCTTTATTTATCTCCTTGTTTTCTGTGGAGAAGATACAATTAGCCTCTCACCTGTTGATCAGATGCATAGCTTCCTGCCTCTCAGCATTTCAATTGATAATGATTCTTGAAACTAGGGTCAAGTTGTCACCAAATATGATTTTTTTTTTTTTTAACTGACATTCACAAGCTGCTTTCAGGTTGCAGAGGCAGCCTGAATGGTCATTTAAGAAGTATGGTTCAGACTAGATGTGGTGTATTCCACCCTATACTCTTAACACTTTGGGAGGCTGAGGCAGTTGGCTTGCTTGAGCTCAGGAGTTCAAGACCAGCCCGAGCAACAGCGAGCCCATCTCTACTAAAAATAGAAAAACTACCTGGATGTTGTGACTGGTGTTTGTAGCCCCAGCTACTCGGGAGGCTGAGATAAGAGAATTGCTTGAACCCAGGAGTTTGAGGTTGTTGTGAGCTATGACCCCATGACACTCTACTCAGGTTGACAGAAAAAAAAAAGTGTTGTTATGCTGAGGTTATCAAGCAGCCAACTTGAAATCCTTGTAACATTTGCTCTATCCTATGGTTATACACTTCACCTCTAACTTCCAACAAGCTGTTCTCTTATAAAGAGAGGTGGTCGTGGGTCTCAAGGTCAAATGCACACATGGAGGCAGCTCAGCGCAAACAAGCACGTCAACAGCCCTGAGTGAACCGCTGTTCCTCAAGCACACTGCACAGCCCAGTGTCAGGGCACCAGGACACTAATGCACTGTCAAGGAGACCCTCCCCTACCCAGCATGGTTGCCAATAAGGCCGGGTAATAAATCAGACACACAATCAATAAATCAGGCTGATTCTTTTAAATGCATAACATGGCTTACATTGAGTTTGCCCTTCTCTACCACTCAGTTTACCAGTCGGCAAATATAAAACATGTTGGTGTGCTTTCGTTGGTGTTTATGCTTTTTCTCTCTTCTGATGCCCTTAAAGGCAGGACTGTCCATTCCTCCTCTTGTGGATCCCTTTCCACTGCACACACAGTGCGTGGCACGTAAGAAGCGTTCCATACATGCAACTGGAAATAGGGAAGAGTGAGCTGAAAAAGCAGAAAATGGGCTAGGGTAGAAAAGTAATTATTTTCTGGACTCTCTGTCCTGATGTGGATATCAAGGCAAAAAACGGGGCTTCCAAGTGTTTGCCCAAGACAGAACCAACTGAACGGCCACGGTGGTCAGTCCACCACCAAGATATTCATAAAATGATGTGACACCCAGGATCTTACTACACCTCGATACCTTTTAGAAGGCTGGAAGATTTATAAAAGAATGATAATTTAGGTACCTGCTTGATGGTCTAAGTATCTAAAGAGAAATGCAGAAATAAATTTCATGAATACTTTTCTAATGACCATTCCATACGTGTTACACCATTTAATTCTATGTCGTATCCATGATAAGCAAGTAGCTTCAGTTCAGTCTGAAAAATAGCTCCCTGTTCATGTTACCTTATGTCACATGTTTACCAGGCTGTAAACATGTGAAAACTGTCCTAATTGGTTCTGAGGTGCTACTGCAAAACAAGTCATAAATACTACTCTAAATATTGTGTATTTAAAATTTCCCCAAAAGCAAGCATAAGGCTAATCACTGACAACATGTTCTGAGTCTTAGTTCAGATAATTGTATATAAAGATGCGCACACACACACACATTTATATCACGCGCGCGCACACACACACACACACACACACATTTATATCTCTTTCAAATATTCAGCCTCAGGTCTCTCTCTAGATTTAAACTGTATCACTTATAAATGTATAACAATAATTGTTATATATGTTGCTCTTTTCCACTGGTCCCTAAACTTTTTTGAGAATCTGTTTCCTGTTTATCTCATTCATGTCAGGTTCTAACCTAGATGAATACACGCCCAAAATAGCTCTAAGTCAGCTGAATGAATGACAACACTAATGGAGCAATCAAAAATACTGAGTTCTTGCTTTGCGGCAGCACCAATATCAGGAAATATTAGGGCTGCAAAGATGAATTAAAGGTGGGTCACATGGAAATTAGGTACCGAATGAGGTTATAGAGATTACTTTAATATAGAAAATGATGAAAACACCAACAAGAAATTATCATAAGGATGCTGTTAAGAACCAATTCACTGGTATTAGGGTGGATACTGGAAGTACATGTCATCCATGTTTATGAGGACAGAGACTTTGTTTGACTTGGGTATCTTCAGGTTTTAAATCACACAGAAGTTTTCATGTCTTGTGAAAGATTTCCTAATAATAAAAAACAATACATATCCTGGGCTTTGTAAAATGAAGCAGGAAAGCCAAAACGGAAGCTCAGATTAGGCTTCCCTATAACCCATAGCAGCTCCCTGGCAATTGTGACTGAATGACTACCATAAGCCATAAGCCATTCACAGACAAATCAATCCCATCTGCTACACCTCCCACATCATTGCTAATCGGATGCACCAATGCAATGATGTGTAAAATAGCCTTTGAGACATAACTAGAGTAAACATATGTTGATAAAAGGCCTAAGGCTCAGGAGAAGTTGTGGCACTTCGTAAATTAACCACCAAAATAAACAAAACTAGGCGAGTTTTGTTATTCACACACATGATGGAACAAGTCAGCTAAAATGCCTCAAGTAAATACAGAATGATTCAAAGCATAACGAAGGGCATTAGAAAGACAACTACAATTTCTCCTGACATCCTGATATGTGGCCTTCAAAACCTACCCAGAAATTAAAAGGTCAGTATAAACTGTATAATAATTTCCTATAGATCTTCTCCTCAAATATTAATTACATTATTCAGACTTTATTCTCAGCAAAAGTATGCATTAAAACTTTTTTTGGATGACTGGGAATACTTTTTTAAATAGAAGTCTACAGAAAGCAGTGGCACAAAATTGTGGTTGTACTAGGCAGAGCAGCCCCCCAAATACTGTCTGTCTTCAGACATGGGAATATCCTGTGTTATATGGCAAACGGGATTTTGCAATTGTATGGACCTTAAAATAGGAAGGCTCTCCATCTGTGTGGATACAATTTCATTTTATGAGTCCTCAAAAGGCAGAACTTTCTCTGGCTAAAGATAGAGAGATGCAATGAAAAGAAATGTCAAGAGGTCCAGTGCATGAGAAGAACTCAACCTGTCAGGGCAGGGGGGCCTGAGGAGGAAGGTGGGCTCTTCAGGAACAGAGACGGTTCTCCAAGTAATAAGGTGAGGGAGACCTCAGTTCTACAACCACAAAGAACTCAATTCAGCCAACATCTGAATGAGCCTGGAGCACAATCTCACCAGAGACAGGAGGCCAGCTCGGGTGAAACTTTGATTTCAGCTCTGCAAAGCTTTGAGCAAAGGACCCAGTTGAGCCAACTCTGCCGTGGACTTCTGACCCATACAACTGTAGAATAACAAATGGATGTTATTTTTAAACACTAAGATTGTGATAATTGTTTACAGTAGCCCCAGAAAACTGCCATAGAAGACCTGGATCTGGAATCAGACTTTCTAGGTTGAAAACCCAGCCACACACAGATAATGTCAGAAAGTTTCCTAATCTTTTACCAGTCGGTCAACCAGTAATGCTGAGTATGTCTTCACTCAAAGGCGATGTATTTTCATTTGGAAAGGAGAATTAAGAAAAGCAATATCTTTTTCAAAGCTCTACTGTGGCTATCAGTGAGCTATTGCAAGTAACATGCTTAGCATAGTGCTTGCTATATAATATTTATAATAAATATACATAAATATTAGCTATTGTACTTATAATCAAACACATTTGTTATCTTATTTAGCTGGATATGTACTTCTACCTGCAATGTATTTTGTAATACATAAAAAATAAGTGGATTAAGGAATAGAAAGAGGGCGAGATAAATTGACAGGTGCATGGCAAAGCAAAGCATGTGTATAATTACAGCGTTAATGGTAGAATTCAGATGGTGAGTATTTAGATATTCTCTATGAACCGTTTTCAACTTTTTCGCATGCTTGACAACTTTTATTATAAAATATTGGAACAATAGCAAATTCACAAATGCTGGGGGCCTTTGGGCAAGTGAACATCGTAAGTGGAGGTGAAACCAAATTATTATTCGCAAAATTACAGCTTTTGAGAAGAAACTTTGGTACTAGTACCCCTTTCTTCCTGTGATTTCTCTATGCTCTGCCTTTCTCTGAGATATTAGGATAACCAAATTATATGCAAGGTGTAAGCTCTCAATATAAAAGTGTTGTTATGGCATATTTTCATTAATAAATTTAATAATAATTGTCACAAAGTGATATATGGTATTTTTTAAACTTGGTTCATTAAATCACTGCTAAATGAAGGTAAGAAATGCAATGACAACTCCATTCATGTAAACATGAAAGAGGTAAAGTCTCCATCTTTCTATAAGGCTGCATAATATTCCATGGCATACATATACCACAATTTATTAATCCATTCGTGGATTGATGGGCACTTGGGCTTAGAATAGGGGAAAGGGGGAAAGGGAGAAGAGGGAGGGGGAGGGAGGTGGAGGGAGGGGTATTGGTGGAATCACACCTACGGGGCATCTTACAAGGGTAAGGGTGAAGCTCAGCAAATGTGAAATGTAAATGTCATGCCACGGTAACTAGGAAAATGCCAGGAAGGCTATGTTGACTATTGGGATAAAAATGTGTCAAATGGTCTATGAACCTAGTGTATGATGCCCCATGATCATATCAATGTATGCAGCTATGATTTAATAATAATAATGATAATAAAAAAAAACCCATCAACTTCATTGAGCTTTTGTTGCTTTTAGAGTTTATTCTCCTGACTCCTCTCACTCTCCTAAGGGTATTGGGACTGTGTTTTGTTCCCTGGTTTACTCAAATAGAGCTTTACTAATAAGTGATTCTGAAAGGCTTTCCTTAGGAGGGTTAACATAATTTGACCCTCAATTAAGCATTTCTTTTCTTCTGAGGTGTCATCAGCTTATTTGAGCCCTTCTGAAAGGTCACCAAAGTCACCCTGGAGGTCCCCAGGCTAAGTGGTTTACAGAAACCACAAGGCATGTGTCTTTGGAATATTTCATCTCTCTGCTTGGTTTGTGTATTTTACTCAAGTGGGGGAAAATTGAGAGCAATACATAGTTGGTTCTATTGGTGAATTTGTAGCTTTAATTCTGCAACCAGATTAACAGTACCTGATCATTTTGTGATCATGCCTTCTGTGGTCAGTTGAATAATGCCTCCCCAAAAAGACACATTCATGTTTTAACACTCAGTAACCTTGAATGTGACCTTTCTTAGAGAAAGAATCTTTGCTGATGCAATTAATTTAAAGATCTCAAGATGGGATCATATTGAATCATCTAGGTAGTCCCTAAATCCAATGATAAGTGTCTTTTTTAACAGAAAAAGAGAAAAAGATACAGGGAGAAGGGAAGGCCGTGTGAAGATGCAGACAGTGAGTGGAGTTATTTGCTGGAAGCCAAAGAATACACTGAGTGAACAGGAAGAATGAAGAAAGCATTCTTCTTCTCAGGGGTTTTGAAGCATGGTCCTACCAATACCTTGATTTGACTTTTGGCTTCTCCAATTGTGCAAAAATAAATTTATGTTGTTTTAAGTCACTGAATTTGTAGTAATTTGTTATGGAAGTCCCAGGAAACCAATACACCTTCCTTCTCTAGTTTTCTAATGGAAGCTTTGAATAGTTCAGGACATGTTTCTGCAATTTCAGGTTTATCTGCCTTGAACGTGATGCAGAGAGTTCTGTGAGGACAACAACTTCATATGCTTTAACCTACCATCATGCCCAATGGCTGAATAGCCCCTGGTACAGCACTGCATAGATGTTCATTATGTATTGAATGAGTCATATCATTTAAAAGTTAAATTCAGGCCAAAAGCCGTATTGCGCTAGAGCTGGAGTGTGACGCCTGCCCTTGGGATGAAGTACTACTCCAAGCAGGTAGTGTGCCCAGCTCAGCAGAGCAGGCCTCTGGAGCAGAGCTGTGTAGCCAACTGGGGGCTGGAGTTTCAACGAGGTGCAGTAGTGAAAGAAAGAGTGGAAGAGTCATAGATCTGTATGGCATTTTAAATGATTGAGTGAAGATGGAAATGGATTCAAATTATACATGACTTCTCTATCAAAGCAATAGAAGATTCTTTACATCACCCTACAGTAGCTCAATTCAGTTTTGGGAAAGAGCAGAACAAGTGAAATACAGAAAATTGAAGGGAAGAAAACTTCATTTTGGAACTGTCTTTCTCCTTGACTACTGCTTACCCCCTGTCTTTCTCCTTATTTTACCTTTGCTCTGAATTTATAAATAAAGACCAAAGAAATAGAATATACATTTAGGAGTTTTATACCAAGAAATTTTCCTTGAAGCTGCTATTACATGATGGGAAAAGTATAATAAGTTATTATCTGATTTTTTCCTTTTCAGATGATATTTCTAATGTCCTTAGATTTTGTAGGATAAGAGAAATATAAATAACATATCTGCACCTTATTTTTAGCAGTTGTGTGCATAAGAATAATGAGATTTGTATTTTAAGGGCATTGTCATGTAGATGTTTTACCACTTGAAGTTGATTCCTCAGAGTATCTTTTATAGTAGGACTTTAATATTGTTGATCTATTACCTTGATGACATTAGTTGCCCACACTTGAGCCCATTTGTCTTTCTAGCTATGACTTTGTTATGAGCAGTGTTTAGACTCACTGTGCAAATGTCCATGTATGACCTAATTAAGCATCATCATAGTGTCATAACTGAAGGAAGTTGAATGAAGTGAACGTAGACATAGCTCTTTCCCCTTCCCCCCCTTTTTTAAATGTAACAAATACTTTTTATGTTCTCCTTTCCCTTTCCCTCTCCCTCTTTCCCCCTTCTGGAAACGTGTTAGTAGTTTAAGACCATCAATTGAGGGACTGAGAAAGCGAACCACACAGAAGCTGGCTTCTTTGTGTTTCATCTTAAGTTGTGCTGCTGGCTAGGTTACTTTAAGAACACGTTTAACAAGGAAACCTCATGGAAAATCCAGCTGGTGGACTCAAGGAGTTCAGGAAACAGGATCACAGAGGTTATACTCTGGAATCCTAGACATGAAGTTGGATGCCTCACCTTATTGAAAAAGAGACACTGGACCTAAATGGCACAGCATGATTTTGTTCCTGCTTGGCTAAATTTCTCAACACCACAGTCAGCTAAGTCCCCTACTGCCACCTTTGAAAAACACAGAGAGCACCTATCCCGGGGAGAAGGTAGATTTGAAGTGAGCCATTGTTGACATAATTCCTCTGATGGCTTTTTTAACAATGGATCCCTACAAACTACAGGAGATTCCTGGCACCAGCCCTCCCTGTTCCGCCATGATTCTGTGAACTCTGGTGTGTCAAAGGGAGCATATGCTGGAATCCCAGGGAACCCATCTGGTTGGCATGGCTCTTCCTGAGGTCATGATTACATGAGCCAGTGTAGTGGAGATGGTGTGGGGAACCATCACCATCGGAATGCCAGCTTCCATTCTCGCTAATGCTGCTACTTTCAGGAAAGGCCACCTACAGAGAGTAGGGAAGAAAAGAAAGAAGACAAGGTGGAAAAGTTGCAGTTTGAAGAAGACGACTTTCCTTCTTTGAATCCAGAAGCTGGCAAACAGAATCAGCCATGCAGACCTTTTGGGACCCCTTCTGGAGTGTGGGAAAACCCACCTAGCGCAAAGCAACCCCCCGAAATGCTAGTTAACAAAAAAGTTTCCAAAGAGTACCCTGCTGCTGCCTTCTCTGCTGCATTCACTCACCAAGATCTCACTATGCAAATGGACAGAAATCATTATTCATAGTTCCAAGTGTCCATAAGAACCTGGTTCTAAGCTTATACCACCTCCTTCTAAGCCCAGTGCAAGGAAAGCTAACAGAATGGAACACAAATCAAGATCCCTTTCCTCTAGCTGGGAGTGTGCTTTTACAAGTCCAGTCTCTGTCACTAAGCCAGTGCTACTGGCTGCTGGTGCAGTTCTGAGTTCTCCCAAAGAGTCCTTCCAGCACTACCTCTCCAATTGAGATCAGCTCTTCTCTTCTCATCTGGCCAAGTTAACCCCTCGAACCACTGACAGGAAGAGTGAATTCCTGAAGACTCTGAAGGATGGCACTCACTCCTGTGCTCAAGCAATCATTGTCAAAGACAAAGTGACTGTTGAAGTTATAATTGTATTAAATTAATGTTAATAATTTGAATATTTTATTTTATTTTTGGCTGCTGGGGTAACTTTAGTCCTTAACCAAGCATATGTGTTTTTCTCTTTTTCCCCCTTTTCCTCTTGGGTACAGCTGTAAAAAATTTGGATTTAGGAAATTTGTTATTCTTGAAGCCTAGATATTTAGGGTGGATTGTAAAATATAAATTTTTGTGAGATTTCAAAGATTAAGATGATTTTGATAACATTATTTACAGAGTTAAAAAAAGATGTGGTTATCACAAGTCTGTTAAGGGGGAAAACTACTGCATAAAATAACTAACTTGGAATAAATATTTTGCATCAGTTTGCAAAAAAAAAGTTAAATTTAGGGTGTCAAAGTTTAAAGTCCCTTAAGAGACTAATTTAAGTGTCAAAATTGGCTGATGAGTCCCAGAGAAGGGACTTTTCTATATTTGTGTGTGTTCTAATAAAACTTTATTTATAAAAACAGATAGTAATTTTGATTTGGCCTAAAGACTGTGGTTTCCAGCCTCTGTTATTAAGTAACATATTTATAAGACCTAATATAATTAAATCTAATAATATTAAATCTCTTTTATTTTCCTATGTGACCCAAGCAAATATGTTTATTTTTTACTTTTTATTTTTACTTTTAATAACTTTTTAACTACTTTTACTTTTAGTAACTTTTACTTTTAGTAACTACTAACTTTTACTTTTAGTAACTTTTTCTTATTTCAAATTAATATAAGGTACAAATTTTTAGGTTACATGCATTATTCTCACTTCCAAGGTAAAGTTCAAGTTGTAGAAGGACCCTTCAACCATGGGGCATGCTGAACACCCTCACATTGTGCACATTAGGTGAGATGCCCCCAGTTTTCTTTCTTCCTCTTGCCATTCTCACTCCTTCTCTTCCCTTCTCCCTCCTTATTAGATTTATCAAAGATCAAATGCTGATATGTGGAAGGGTTCATCTCTAGATTCTCTATTCTATTTTATATATCAACATCTCTATTTTTGTGCCAGTACCATGCTATTTTGATCACCATCGACTTATAATATAACCTGAAGTCTGGTAATGCAATTCTTCCAGATTTGTTTTTAATTTATAAGAATTGTACTGGGTATTCAGATTTTTTTCTGGTTCCATATGAAATGAAGAACTAGTTTACCAAGTTCTGCAAAGTATGACACTAGTGCTTTGTCCCTAGGTATTTCATCTTCTTTGGAACTACTGTAAAAGGCATAGAGTCTTTGACGTTACTCTCAGCTTGATTGTTATCGGCATATATAAAGGTTACTGATTTGTGGGCATTGATTTTTTATCCTGAGATGCAACTATATTCCTTAATCACTTCTAAGAGCTTTGTAGTTGAGTCCCTGGGCTTTTCCAGGTATAAGGTCATGTCATACACAAAAAGTTAGAGTTTGACCTCCTCTGTCCCCATTTGAATACCCTTGATTTCTTTCTCTTGTCTGGTTACAATGGCTAGAACTTCCATAAGTATGTTGAATAAAAATGGTATAGTGCAGTGGGCATCCTTGCCTAGTTCCAGATCTGAGTGGAAATGCTTTCAGTTTTGCATCATTCACCATGATATTGGTTGTGGGTTTGTTGTAGATGGCCTCTATCAGTTTAAGAAATCTTCCACCTAATCGTATTTTCTTATCTGTTCTTGTTAAGAAAGAATGCTGGATATTGTCAAGACCCTTTTCTGCATCAATTGTGAGAATCATATGTTCTTTGTTTTTTAATTTATATGAAGAATTACATTTATGGATTTACATATGTTGAATCAACCTTGCATCCCTAGGATAAAACCTAATTGAGCATGATAAACAATTTTTTAATGTGTCACTGGATTATGCCTGCTAAGATCTTTTGAATATTTTTGCGTCAATGTTCATTAATTATATTGGCCTATAGTTTTCTTTTTTCGTTGGGTCTTTTCCTTGCTTTGAAATCAGAGTAATATTTGCTTCATAGAACATGTTAGGGAAGATTCCTTTTTTTTCTCTATGTTTTGGAATAGGTTTGTAATATAGGTACTAGTTTCTCTTGGAAGGTTTGATAAAATTCTGGTGTGAAATCATATGGTCTAGAGTTTTTCTTTTTGGGAGATTTTGTATAGTTTATGCTATTTCAGTGCTTGAAATAGGTCTATTCAAAATTTCTAATTTTTTCTGGTTGAGTTTAGGAAGGTGACATGCTTCCAGGTATTGATCCATTTCCTCTACATTTTCATATTTCTTGACATAGAGTTTTTTGTAATTATTGATGATCTTTTGTATATCTGTGGTTTCTGTTGTTATTTCTCCTTCATTATTTCTTGTTGAAGTTATTAGAGATCATACTTTTGTGTTTCTGGTTAGTCTGGCCAAGGGTTTATCATTTTTATTGATCTTTTCAAAGATTCAACTTTTTGTTTCATTGATCTTCCAAATGATTCCTTTGTTTTCATTTTTGTTGAATTCTAGTCTAATTTTGGTTATTTCTTTTCTTCTGCTGGGTTTGGGGTTGGATTGTTTTTCCTTTGCCAGTTGCTTGAGATGGCCCATTAGGTTATTGACTTATTCTCTTTGTATTTTCTTTTTATTATTATTATTATTATTATTGCAGTTTTTGGTGGGGCTGGCTTTGAATCCACCACCTCTGGTATATGGGGCTGGCACCCTATCCCTTTGAGCTACAGATGCTGCCCTCTTTGTGTTTCTTGGTGAAAGCATCTAATGCTATAAATTTCCCTCTGAGAACTGTCTTTGTAATATCTCACAAATTTTGATAATTTATGACTTCATTATTGTTTTGTTCAAAAAAATCTAATGATTTCCTTCTCAATCTCATCTTTGACCCCGAGGTCATTCAGCATAAGTTTATTTAGTTTCCATGACTTTATTTGAGTATGAAGATTTCTGTTACTGTTAAGTTTAACTTTTATTCCTTGATGGTCTGAGAAGATACAAGGAATCATTTCTATTCTTTTGAATTTATTGAGGTTAGACTTGTGTCCTTAGATATGATCAATTTTGGAGGATGTTAGGTGGGCTGCTGAAAAGAATATATATTTAGTTTTGTTAGAATAAAATGTTCTATGTAAGTCTGTTAATTCCTTTTGTTCTAAGATCGTGATTAAGCTCATTATTTATTTGTTTAGTTTCTGCTTTGAGGATATATCCAGTATTGTTAATGGGGTGTTGAAATCTCCAACTATTATGGTACAGGAGTATATCATATTGTTCAGATCCTTTTGGGTTTATCAAGGAGCCTTCAAATTGGGTGTTAATTATTAAATTTTAATTATTAAATTATAAAAGTTATTAAAATCTCTTCATGTTTTGTGCTTACCTTGACAAGTATATAGTGTCCATCCTTGTCATTTTTGTTTGTTTGTTTGTTTGTTTGTTTGTATCCCAATGTATCTGCAAATAAGATTGCAACCTCTGTTTTTTCTGATTTCCATTTGCCTGGATTATTTTTTTCCATCCCTTCACCTTGAGTCTTGTTTTATCTTTTGAGGTTAGGTGTGTTTCTTGGAGACAATAGATGTCAGGCCTGAGCTTTTGTATTGAGTTAGTCAAGCCATGCCTTTTTGGAGGAGAATTGAAGCCATTCACATTTATTGAGACAATTGGTAGGTATGGTGGGGTTTTGTTCACCACATTTTTCAGAGGTCCAGAACTTATTTTATTCCTTTCACCATGTGGATGCTAGGCTTTGTTCTTTAATTTCTGGTTTTGTTTACTTTGGTGGTGAACCATGTTGCTGGTCATTATGAAGAATGGATCTGAGTACTTCCTGTAGATATGGTCTAGTCATGGCAAATTTCCTCAACATTTGGATGTCAAAATATTTTATTTCTCTATCAGAAATGAAACTCATTTTAGCAGGACTTAAGAAGGTTATAGGCTTCTGGGTGTGGTGGCTCATGCCTGTAATCCAAGCACTTGGGAGACCTAGCTGGGTGGATTCCCTGAGCTCACAGGTTTAAGAACAGCCTGAGCCAGAGCGAGACCCTATCTCTAAAAATAGCCGAGCATTATGATGAATGCCTATTCTAGCAAGGGTAAAAAAAAAAAAAAAAGAAAAAAAAAGAAAAAAAGTTAAAGGCTGATGACCATCCTCTTCTGGCCTGAAGACTTTCAGCTGAAAGATTTGTGGTCATCCTGACATTTTTCCCTTTTTAGGTAAGACTTTTCTTACACCTGCCTGCTTGCAGGATTTTCTCCTTCATTTTAACAATGGGTCTAGGAAATACTTTGTTTGGATTGAATCATGCCAGGGTTCTGAAGCTATCTACTATCTGAATTTCTATGTTTCTTATAATGCTTGGAAAATTCTTCAACATGATATCTTGGAGTAGAGCATTAGTGCCTTTAGGACCATCCTTTTCTCCTTTAGGAATTCCTATAGTTCAGGTGTTTGATCTTTTGGAATGATTTCATTACTCTCTCAGAAAATATTCTGTTTTTGTTCTCCTTTATTCTACTTCTTTGAATGATTGGAGTAGTCCAAAAGTTTTGTCTTCAATTTCTAAAATTCTTTCTTCTCCATTTTCTAGTCTATTACTGAGGGCCTCTACTTTGTTTTGAAGCTCCTAGAATGCCTTTTTCAATTCCTTAAGTTCTGCTATATTTTTTTCTGATTATGTCTATATCCTTGGTGACTTTTTCTTTGAATTAATTTCTTGAGAAAACTTTTGGAGTTTTATTTTCATCTTCTCCCCAGTTCCAAACATCTAATTTGACATTCATATTCTAAATTTTATTTCTGACAGTTCAGCAATTTATCTATGGATTGTATTTTCTGTTGTACCTCCCGTGTAATCTTTTGAGGGAGTTGATCTGCTCTGATTTTTTATGTCTGCTTTCTCCTCCCCATTAGTATTTTCAGCTTTTTAAATAAATATATTAATTTTAATTTTTTAGTTGAATTGATCTCTGAATAGTTATTAAGGAAGAATATAATTGGGAACACTACAGAAACACTATTAACCTATTTGACAATTAAAACTGGTGGGGTGAGACTGGATTGGGAGGCCTCAGGTACTGGAGCTAATACCCCTTCTCCAATGAACTGGAGCTTGTAACTGTGCCTTTCCCCCTACAGCCTGACAAAGGTCCCTTTCAGGGTTGCAGCCAGAGTCTCTGAGGGCAAGCTTGGTGAGATAGCACAACTTGGCTCTCTCTTGGTGTCAGCCTCCCCTTACCCAATTTTAAGGAGTCACAGTATTTCTCTGGAATCTCTGCTAGACAATGGTATAAACACCTGTGGCCCTGCCCCCACCAGCAATAGGAGGGGGTCTGTGAACAAACCTGCTGAATCTGCCTCTCACTGCTGCAATGCTCCCTCACCACTCAAAGTCAAATAAGTGGTGAACCTGTAGCCCCAGACAGCAACAGCAGGAGAACAAGAATGCACAGAGAGCTCTGGCTGAGAGTTCCAGTGTGAGCAGCACCCACATAAACAAGTTCAGAGGGTCAGGCAATCAGAGAATAAGAATCTGCAGGAAGTTATTTTGAGAGACCCCCAGGGTGTGAGGATTGGGGAAGGGTCATTTCTGGTGGGAATGGGAGTCAGAAGAGATCACACCTCTCCCAGCCAAAGTTAGAGCTGCTGAGGCCCTGTTTCCATGCAGCAACTCAGCAGAAACAATGCACCAGTCTCTTCAGTGAACTCACCAAATATTCTGATCTCTGCAGGGGGCAGTCTGCCAGGCAACCAAGATAGGGGGAAAGGTGAGCCATGGCCTCAGGATAGCAGAGAGAATATTGGTCCACTTTTGTGCCAGGCAGGATGGGGCCTGTGTTCAGAGGTAGAACTTCACAGGTGTAGGAAGACTGGGACTTTGTAGCTCTCAGCTGTGGGGTGAGGTGAGAGACTTTTTGTTCTCTACTCACTTTCAGAAAGCCCGCCAGGAGCCCCCAGATGGGGAGGAGTCTCCTGTCCCCTTGGCAACAGAACCTTCTGTTTGGTGGCCTCCCCTGCCTTCTACTTGATCTTAGTTGTCTTTTTTCCTCTTTCTTTGGCCTTAGCAGCTTATCTCAGCATGGATGATGCTCCTCACTCTCTTTATCCTGAGTTCAACTCTCCTCCTTTGGCTTCTCCATGTCTACTTAACTTCAGCATGTCTGCCTCTGGACAGGATCCTCTAGCAAAAGCTGCTTCTAGTGGAGCATCTTGCCTCTCTCCCCTCAATCTGTTTTTAATTAATGTACTCATATTGCCCAATACATGGTGGTGGTGGTTGTTTTTTTAACTTAATCATTTGGCAGTGAAGAGCAATTATGGATGATAAAATATCCATGCCTGCAAGTAGCTGATGATAGGTTTTACTTGTAATGTGAAGTATATCTTTTACATGTTACTGTCATTTAAAATTTTTATCCTTAGCACTTTGGAAAGAAAATTGAAATCTCTGCTAATCTCAAGTCTTTCAGAGGCTGAAAAACACACTCTAAAATTATAAGAAAATCTTATGATTTTTCTAAGTATGCCATTGAAATATAAAAGTAGCATTAGGTTTCATTCATAATTTACTCTTCACCTTTTCTGTCTTCATGTATCATTATCCTGCACTGTTGCCACTTGGTAGCTACCTCCTGTTTTCTTGTTTATGCTCTACAAAATATCTCCATACGGACAATTCAAACTTCATAAAGCTCAGCTTTGATTATGTATTTTTGCTACTTAAATTCTTTACACAGTCTTAAAATGTCTGCAAAAGGAAACCAAAACTGTCAACCTGGCCCTAGCTGATGTATCCAGCTTTTATTTCTGCTTCCTGTTTACTAAAAGTGCATAGGCACTGTCCTAATCCCTAGAGTAGTTCTTCTGAAACTTTAATGCACATGCAAGTTACTTGCTATAATTCAGATTCCAATTTAGTATATCTGAGGTTGGTACCCAGTTTCCTATTGGTCTAACAAGTTCTCAGGTGTCACTGAAAAAGCTAGTCCAAGAGCCACACTTTGAGTAGCAAGGCCCTGACAATATTATACCCTTGTATACACACTTGTCACATTTCATTGTTGTGTGTTTAGTATCTCCCTTTTCTCTCACTAGGGAATAAGTTGCAAAGGACCATATTGGTTTTGTCTGTTTCACTGTTAAATCATTGGGCACTTATCAAAGTAAGTCTGATGTTCTTAATACTCTGGCTTTGGACATGACCTAATTTACCCATTTTCCTTGTGCTATAGGTAGTGAACTGAACACAGAGAGAAGGAATTGTAATCATGGCACTTGAAAGAAAGACTTGGACCCCACATCAGGTATAAATCAGATGGTGATTTATTACACCTGCACAGGCAGGCCACCGCTCAAAGGCTAATAGTCTCAAAGAGAAAAGAAGATTGTCTTTTATAACTTTTTTGTTGCCATGCAGGCAAGCAAAAACAAAAGCAGAAAGTGGCAGTTAGCTGGGGTGGAGTTACAATGAGTTGGCTCAGGGGGTTACATTCTGGTGACTGAATGGCATACAACATGGTGGTTGGCATGGGGACAAACTTAGGAGACTCAGTCCACCATTGTTTAGCTATTGCTAGGGTGTTGCGGTAAGTTTTCCCATTGTTTTACCTGTTGCTAGGAGTTCTTGGGAACTCAGGGAACTTCCTTGTTCTATTCTGAAACCTGTTTGAGGAATTAACTCAAGCGGGAAGAGGGTGTTGAGACATGCGGGGACTCAGGCTGAGACAGTTAGGGGCCCTTAGGGGTCTTTTTGCTGGGAACTACAGAATGACCTCTCCAGAGTGACACTATGAGTTAGTGGCAGAGCTTTTAGTAATTTGTTTGAAATAAATACCTACTCTGGCACAAAATTCGAGGAAAGGTCTTAAGACAAGTAAGCACATCATAGCCATTGCTTAGAATGAGCAGAGGATTGGTTCCAGGATCCTGGATGTTCAAACCCCTTATGTAAAATAGCATACCGTATATACTCGAGTATAAGCCGAGTTTTTTCGGCACAAAATTTGTGCCGAGTTCGGGTTTTTCGGCACAAATTTTGTGCCAAAAAAACTCGGCTTATACTCGAGTATATAGGTAATATTTGCATATAACCTCTGTACATTCTCCTGTATTTTTTCAATTATCTCTAGATTACTTATAATACTTAAAACGATGTAAATGTTATATAAATAGTTATTGTACTGCAGTTTGTATTTGTGTTATTTTTAATTTTTTAAAAATTTTTGAATATTTCCAATCTGCAATTGGTGCTGACTAAAGGAGAGCAGACAATTCAGAACTGCACCTCCCCACCCCACCCCCACCCCCGGTATTGAATACTTAAGTTAGAACTCCCATTGCAAGTCCTTTGGCAAATTGCAAATACCTGAAAGAAGACAAGAAATATCTCAGGGGACTTTTTCAGAGCCCAGGGAGGCTCTACAATTAGACTGACAGCTTATAAGATAACTAGAGTATAGCCAATTGAGAAGGATTGACCTGATTCTTCCTTTTTAATTAACTTAATTTTATGCATTAGGTAATTAATTGAATGACTTAGTGATTGCTGATGCTTTCTCTATCTCCATCCAAAAATGAAAATAAGTTACATCAGAAACATAGGTGGGTGAGGAAAAGGAGAAATTAGGGAACAATTAGGGAATGGGCCATGATGGGATTCTGCACAAACCTCATGCTGTGAAATAAAAATTACTGTGGTCTTTTATTTCCAAGGAATGCATCTCTGTGCCTAAGAAAAGGAATAGACAGGAAATGTCCCCAAATAGCTACTAGAAATAGACTACAGTTTCTCAACTTTGATACTATTGACATTTGGGGCCAGATAATTCTTTATTGCTGGAGCTGTTGTGTGCCTTATAGGATGTTTGGCAGCATCATTGGCCTCTGCCCACTACTCCTCCTTTACCCAACTTATAAAAGCCCACAATATCTCTAGACATTGGCAAATCACCCCCAGTAGAGAGTAACTGGATTGGACTATTGGTTAGGTTAACCACTGGTCTACAGGGCTGCTGTATGCAGGTACGTCACGCAGTGTCAATTCCACTGAATACCAGTCTCATAGACTTCAATGATGTTGTGACAACTTATTTCATATTCTGATAATATCTGCAACCCAGGGTTAATGATGAACCAAAAAGGTTAATGATAAATCTTTGTAGGCTAAGAACACTTCCTTTCCCATTTAAATACAGTACAAATGACTGACAAAAGCTATAGCCCATCAGAATATCTGGTAAATTTAACTTCCTAGAGATGATCTATCCACTGGTTTCACCTTGATCTCCACCAATGTCCTTTTCTTTCACTCTACCTCAGCCTATCCCTTATTCCAGTACCTAAGTTTATGGGCCATATGGACTTTATTACAGTCCTTATGCTTATAGATTTTATGGGGCTTATTCTCCAAAATCTAAGCCTTTTTGAGTGCTCACATAACAATAAAAGTAAATGCTTACTTTTATTTATATAAAATATATAAATATTTTATATCAATAATTTATATCAATATTTTATATTAATAATTTATATTAAATTTCAGATGTTTGCATTTGGGGTGCTGGTATAGTGTAAGCATTACAAAATTGAAAAGAAAATCTGAAATTTGAAATAGTTCTCATCCCAAGCATTTCAGACAAGCAATATTCACTGTATACCATCCCTCATTAGCCCAGCAAGTAGTGCTTTAGTCACATAGCCTGTTTCATAGGTAACTCTATCACCTCTGATTGTCTTTCAAGTGTTTCACTCTCCTATCACCTACCTCTGTGTTTCTGACTTGATTGATATAGTCCTTCCATTACAATATTTCTACCCCAGCTAGGTCTCTCATGCATTGACCTCACGATCTGACACAATTGACCCTTCTTCTCCTTCTTCTCAACTAGCTTGAATTCTTTTGTCCATTCATTATGGTAATCATTCCCATGTAAAAATCCCTAACAACTCTGCCTTTTGAGCCCTCTCATAGGCTTCTATAGCTAAATCCAATGCACATTGAATTTAAGGATTTATCTTGTCTGAATGAATTTGAATCTAGTCAGATAAACATTTACACCTAATTAAAAGCACACATCCAGCGTGGTGACTGATTCATTGCAGTTTAATTTCAAGATCACAAACCTGAAATCGGCCCTCATAGTGCCTAGAATTCTTATCCTGGTAAGCTTGTTTTTTCTTCTCTTCTTTCATAGTTCCCTCCTTCAGGTGTCTTACTACTCTTACTCTCATCTGATAACCTTGCCTGAATAGAGAAAAGCACAGAGTACTCTTTTATTCAAGAACATGTCTTTATTTGGATCCATATCTATGTTTTCCATCTTGTTATTGCTTCTCTCTAGGGCTAGTTTTCCCCTGTGCTCTCTGTGTGATTGCAACTTCTTCAAGGAGATCACATCTACGGTTTCCCCTATCTCCTGCTGCACAGTTCCCTCCTTATAGCCAAATTATTCCCATTGCATATAAATATACTCTAATTTTTCACATTTCACATTGCTCTTCCATGATCCAAATTCTACCTTTTCGTCATCATATTTCTCCCTTCTTGTTCATGGCACTCATTTTGAGGGAGTAGTCTACACTAATTGTATCTGGTTCCCTGTCTGCTGCTATTTCTTTTTTTACAAATTAGTTAATTTTTAAAATAATTTTTCTTTCAAAATATTAAGGGGTACTAGTATTGCTATATGGATGAATTGTATAGCACTGAAATCAGGCCTTTTAGTGTGCCCATCACTAAAAGTAGCGTACATTGTATCTTATAGGTAAGTTTTTATCTCTCCTCTGCCAACCTCTTCCCTTCTTAGTTTCCAATGTCCTTTATACCACTTCATGATCATGTATATCCATTGCTTATCTCCCACATATTAGTGAGAATATATTTGTTTACTTTTCAATTCCTACTTAATTTAGGATATTATTTTCTATTTCCATCCAAGTTACTAAAATTACATTATTTCATTCCTTTTATACCTAAGTAAATTATGAGAGTAACTGAGTCATAGCTGCATAACTCCATGGTGTATATACTACATTTACTACATTTTTTTTATACATCCATAAATTTGGTTGATTCCATATCTTTGAAATTGTGAATTATGCTATGCTAAACATTCAGGTACAGCTGCCTTTTTGATATAATGACCATTTCCTTTGGGTAGATATCAATAGTGGAATTGCTTGATGAAAAGGTAGGTTTTCTTTCAGTTCTTTGAGAAATATCTATACTCTTTTCCATAGAAGTTTCTCGTCCTACCAACAGTGTATAAGCATTCCTTTTTTACCACATCTATGCCAATATCTTTAAAAGTTTTTTTTTTTTTTTTAAATAATGGCCACTCTACTAAGGGTAAGTTAGTAGCTCACTGTGGTTTTAATTTGCATTTCCTTGATAATTAATAGTGTTTTCATATGTCTGGTGGCCCTTTGTATATTGTGTTTGGAAAAAAACTCTGTTTGTGTCTTTTGCCCAGTTTTTTTTTTCTAAGGCAGAGCCTCAAGCTGTCACCCTGGGTAGAGTGCCATGGCATCACAGCTCACAGCAACCTCCAACTCCTGGGCTTAAGTGATTCTCTTGCCTCAGCCTCCCAAGTAGCTGGGACTACAGGTGTCTGCCACAATGCTCAGCTTTTTTTTTTTTTTTTGTAGTTTTTATTGTTGTTTGGCAGGCCTGGGCTGGATTCAAACCTGCCAGCTCTGATGTATGTGGCTGGCACCTTAGCTGCTTGAGCTGCAAGCGCTGAGCCTTTTGCTCGTTTTTTTTTTTTTTATTAATTATTTTTTTTTATTATAGATAAAAATATGCACCATAGATGTGGCCCGGTTTTTAATGAGTTGTTTTTTTCTTGCTGATTTGTTTGAGTCTTCTGGACATTAACCCTTTGTCAGATATATATAGTTTGAAAATATTTACTCATTCTGTGTGTTGTCTATTTACTCTGTTGATTATTTCCCTAGCTGTGCAGAAAGATTTTAATTTAATTGGTTTTATTGATTTATTTTTGTTGTTGATATATTTTCTTTTGGGGTCTTAGACATAAATTCTTTGTGTAGGCTTAAGTCTAGAAGAGTTTTTACTATGGTTTCTTCCAGAATTTTTATGGTTTCAATGATTAAATTTTGGTCTTTAATCCATCTTGAGTTAAATTTTATATATGGTAGAGAGATTGTAATCCTGTTTCACTCATCCTTATGTAATTATACGATTTTTCCAGGACCATTTAGTGAATATGGCATTCTTTCCCCAGTATATATTTGTGCCTGTTTTGTCAAAAATCACTTGACCATAGCTATGTGGTTTTATTTCTGTATTCTCTATTCTAGTCCATTGGTACATACCTATCTTTATACCACTATCATGCTGTTTTAGTCAACATAACCTTGTAGTACAATTTGAAGTCAGGTAATATAATGCCTTCAGATTTGTTCTTTTGGTTTAAGATTGCTTTGGTTACTTGAGCCCTTTTTTCTGGATCTGTGAAAAATGATCTTAGTATTTTTATGGGAATTGCACTGACTGGAAATTCCTTTGGGTGGTATGGACATTTTAACAATGCTGATTCTTAAAATCTATGAGAATGGTATGCTTTTTCTTCCCATTTGTTCATGTCATTTATGATTTCTGTTATCAGTGTTCCTTACAGAGATCTTTCACCTCCTTGGTTAAGTACATTACTGAATATTCTATTTTCTTTGAAACTATTCTAAATAATATTTCATTCTTGCTTTGATTTTCAGCTAGAATTTCATTAGTATATAGAAGTGCTACTGATTTGTGTGCATTGATTTTGTCATCTGAGACTTTGTTGAATTTATATAAGACAAGGATGCCACTGTCACCAGTTCTGTTCAACATCATACTGGAAGTCCTAGCCAGGACAATCAGGAAAGAGAAATAAAGGGAGTCTAAATCAGGAAAGCAGAGGTAAAACTATCCTTGTTTGCTGACAGTATGATCTAGAAAACCCTGAAGACTCTTGCTATTTTTTAGCCCATTTCAATCTTGCTTTTATCATCACTGGTTCTCTAAAGCCATTCCTTTATATGATCATGTTGCTAAAACCAGTGGAAAAGTCTTTGAATTCTCTTATTCACCATAAGCTATTGACCTCTCTCCTCCTCAAAATTCTTCTTGCAATTTCTAGAGTCTCATCCTTTCTTAATATTCCTTTTGCCTTTTTATATACTCTTTTTTTTTGTCTTTTTGTTATCTTCCTTCTTGATCCTACTTTTAAATGTTCTCTAACACATTCTTGTATGAGGATCTTGTCTACCCCATGGCTTTAAATGCCATAAGTAGATCAAGATGGCTCTCAAATTTGTAATTACATACTGTATTCTTCTTGTGTTCCAGGTCTTAATATCCAGTTCACTCTTTCTTATCTCTAACTGGATGTACCATGTAGTCTAGGCATGTCAAATTCACATTTTCAAAACAGAGTTTTAAATTACTCCTTCCTCTCATTCCCCATAAATCTTCAGGACTTTCCCATCTCAGTAATTGACACTCTCAGCCATTGAAGCTACTAAAGCCAAGAACCCAGGAGTCAAACTTGATTTGTCACTTTCATTGCATGTATATAATCCTTCAGTATGACTGTTCATTCTATTTTTAAAAATAAGTCTTATTTCCCTGGTCAAAGGGGAACAATAGCAACATTTGCTAAAGTTGGCAAGACAAATTTTATTCCAGCTCAGAATATAGTGAGCCTGAGCTCAAGTCCAACTGAGGCAAAAGTTTTAAAGTAAAAGGAGAGGGAAAACAAAAAGGAGCTATGGGGAAGTGAAAAGGGGGTAACAAAAATGGGATTAGTGAGGCTATGGGAAATGGAGAATTACAGCAGGCAGGAAGTGGAGAATCACTGAAAATTGCACTATGGGTTGAAACAAAGTACGTTTTATGGTTTGGCATTGTCTGCATGCATGGTTTGGCATGTCTTAGGGACATGACCCAGTGTAGGTAGCAGTAGAGTAAAGTTTGGTCAAGTGTTTGGGCAAGTACCTTGTGCTATGTAGAGGTTTACAGTTTTCACCCTCTTCAGTGTTAACCACCTTGCCCATCATTTATCATCCAAACTTTCCCAAGAGCCTCTTCAATGATTTTCTTATGCCTATTGATATTCTTGCTTAGTATCAATACAATCATAAATAAAATCAAGTTTTCATTAGTCACTATGGAAATGCAAACCCAAAATACAATTATATACCACGTTATACTCACTGTAATGGCTATAATAAAATGATAGGCATAAGAAGTATTGGTGGGGATGTAGAAAAAGTGAAATTTTCATACATTGCTGGTGGGAGCTTAAAATGGTATAGATACTTTTGAAAACAGCTTGGCAGTTTCTTAAAATGTTAAACAAAGAGTTATCATATGATCTAGAAATTCCATTCCTAGACAGCTACCCAAGAAATAGAAAAACATGTTCTCACAAAAATATTATTATCTGTCCATTATGGATGATAGTGGGGGTTCCTTTATTGTGTTCACTCAGGGACCTAGGTGACCTAGGCAGCTGTCATCCTTCTGACAATTGGTTGTTATTCCAGAAGGAAAATATTATGTGGCAGATTTTTCATTAGCAATTGGTACACATTACTTCTATTCACAATTTAGAGGCTAGAATTAATCACAAGTTCTCATCTTGTTATGTGCAATCCTACTGTGCATGGGAGGTAGAGAAACAGAAATGGTGAATAAGCAGACTGACGGTATTAGCTTCCCCCACTTTAGGGCCTGTGACCTTTCTATTCCCACAGCTTAATATGATTTCCCTTGGCCTCTTTACAGTGCTGGCTCCATCTCATCCTTTAGTCCTAAGACTTCCCTTGGAGAACTGTGACACATCTGTTCTAAGCAGTGCCTCCATCTTTTTCCCAATTCTTTGAGCTCTTAGTCTCATCACCAATTTGTTATTATAACCTTGCTTATTTCATGGTCTAAAATTATTTAGCATATTTCTTTGCTCATTTTCCTATTAACTAATTCTTCCCACTAGAACAGAAACTTTTCAAGGCCATAATTTGTATTTTTCTCTCTTATGTATTCCCAAATCTCTAACATTTAGATCAATGCCTAGAAAGCTCATAATAGAAAATCAATAAATATTCATTAAATGAATGAATGAACATGCTTTCTTATCTCCCTACCATTTTTCATGCTGTTCCTTCTTCCCCTTTTTTTCAAACAAAATGCTATGCATTCTTTAATGTTCAGCTTAATGTCATCTGCTCCATAAATCCTTCTGATAGCTGGAGGTAATTTCCAACTCAATCATGTTCTCATAAAATTTTACTTATTCTTTTGTATCCCACACATTGAATTGGATTTATAAAGCCTTAATATTAAATATTGTATCTTCTAAGTGTTTCACATCTTAGTACACAATGTATTCAACAAATACGTAGTGAATATGTATGTCCATAAAGTATTCTAAGTCTGGAGATATAGTAGTGAACAGACCCTCACGGGGCTTATTTTCTTTTGGGGTACACAAAACAATAAACAAATACACAACAAGAAGTGATAAGCATTTCAAAAAAAATTTAAGTAGGATAAGAAGGATAGATAATGAAGAAGGAGTGGTCAATTTTATTTTTATTTATTATTTTAATTTATTTTTTGAGACAAAATCTCACTCTGTCACCCTTGGTAGAGCGCTGTGGCATCATAGCTCACAGCAACTTCAAACTTTTGAGCTGAAATGATTATCTTGCCTCAGCCTCCCTGGTAGCTGGAATTATATGTACCCACCAGAACTCCCATCTGTTTTTAGAGATGGGTCTCCCTCTTGCTCATGCTGGTCTAAAACTCCTGAGCTTGGGCAATCCACCTGCCGCTCAGAGTGTTAGGATTACAGATGGGAGCCATCGTGCCAAGTTGGAGTGGTCAATTTTTAAAATTTAGGTAGAGAAAGCTTTTTGATATATGATATTTGAAATGAGCTCTGCAAGGTTCAAGCCATCAAAGCATCTGGGAGAAGGATATTTCAGACTGATCAACAGCAAACACAAAGGCTGTGAGATGGGAATGAGCTTGAAGAAGGCTCACGTAAGTCATGTACAGTGGGATGGGGAGAAAGGCACATAGCTGTTGGGACCACATTTTGCACAGGACCTCTGTAAGTCATGTAGTGTGTTTGGGTTTTGTTCAAGTGTGTTTGGACAGATTAAGGTAATTTAAGGCATCAAATCACCAATCACTATGTCTCCTGTGTGGAGAACAGTTTTTGGAGCGGGAGGTTTGTGGGGGGGTGGGGGGAAGTGAATCAAGAAAAAAGCAGTGAAGGGACTATTTGCCAGACTGTGAGAGAGGAAGGCAGCTTGGATTAGAGAAGCAGTGCAGAAAAGTTAAGGAAGTGTCCAGAGGGTGAGAGTCATGTCCACGGAGTCAGGAAAGAAGGTGTTTCAATGGGGAGGAGGATCAGTAACTTAGGGCTGCTGAGAGGTTGAGCAAGAAGGGGATGGATAACTGATACCTGGAGATCATTACGGACTTGATGAGCGTGACTGCCCTGGAGAAGTGGAAAGAACAAGCCAAGTAAAGTGATTACAAGAAAAGGTGGAAAATGAGGACATGGAGGCAAAGTACATAGACCTTGATGGAATTTTTCTATACAAAATACCTTAAGCATATAGGTGGGGGGATACACAGTGTGCAAAGCAGTGATTATTTAAGAAATCAAAATGTAATTTTCAGAGACAAGATAGAAAGGGATGGATTTTTCGAGTGTTCTCTTTTCACTCCATTAACTTCTTTCTAACCCCAGGGAGGAGAAAGACCTGTGGATGAGGGAGAAAATGGGCTCCACAGACCAGCCAGACCATCTCCCCAGGGGGAAAAGTTTTAGAGGGGAGCGTAACAGGCACGCAGCACAGCTGCACTGGGGGAGAGGCCCTCTTGTCTGCCTTAGGCTTGCTCTCTCTTGCTATCCTTTCTTGGCCACAGCACTCTGCTCTTCTGTTTTGGGTTTCTGCCCAGTGTTTTTTAATTTCACTTTCCCAAAATCCAGAAGTGTCTTGGCAAGAACACTTTGTTGCAGATGAGGAAACAAGGAGAGAAGGGGGAGGAGGGAGGGTGGGAATGGGAGGGATCAAAACAATAAAAAATCAAAGAAAAAACTAATTGGTTTATGTCAAAAAGATGAATCAATTTTTTTTTTTTTTTTTTTTTTCAGATTTTTACTTCCAGTATTTTTCCTATCAAAGAAGTAAGACCTTAAAAAACAGCACAAGGTTGTGGGCCAAAATAAAATAAAAATAAAAATAAAAATAAAATACACTAGGGGTAAGCAAACTATAACCCATGGACCAAGTCTGGCCTGACAACCTGTTTTTGTAAATAAAGCTTTATTGGAACACAGCCACACTAATTCATTTACTTTTTATTGATACCTACTTTCATTTTTGAGTAGTTGTGACAGATTATAAATGCTTAAAATATGTATCATCTGGCTGTTTATGGAAAATGTTTGCTGACCTCTAGTTTATACTAATACTTCTCAAAATGTGCTGTCAGTCACATGATCTTAGTGGGATATTATGAACATGTAAAATTGGAAAAGTTTACATTAAATGAGGTTAGCAAATTTCTTACTGCAAGATCCACAGAGCCTGTAAGACACCACTATAAATTGTGAGTCTCTAAAAGGGAGATAAAAATGTTCTTTGTAAATTTAAGGATGAGATCTTAGGGGAATTACGTTTCTGAATAATAAAAATGCCTAAATCATGGCTTGGAAGATACCTTTTCTTTTCATAGAGTCCCTAGACAAGTAATACTTATAAGGAAAAATGAAGTGAGAACAAAAATGCCACCTTATTAATGGCTGCTTAAGTGTCCAGTATCCTGAATGGGGAGTAATATAGTAGGTCTGCAGAGCAGGCCCTAGTCTAAGTCATGTCCTTGGAGGAGGTAGAAGAAGCCACATGGGCATAGAAGCAGGTGTTTCTACATGGTAAGTGTGGGAGGAACTGAAACTTTGTTGAAACTTTTAAGGTACAGTGATTGCATCCAATCATAGTGATAGTGCAGTCAATATTCTAGAATGCTGATCAATCTGATATGCAACTCCTCCCACCTTGCTGATGATGGGGACAATTAAAAAGAATGGGTGAGAGTGTTCTGGGATATACTAGGATGCTTGTAGTATATTCTTTCCCTAGTATTCCCTAGAAATCTTTCCCTCGATATTCCCTGTAACTTATCTGACTTCATTATCCTTTATTTTTCACAAAACTCATGGTGAAACCAATCTTTTGGAAAACACTCTTGGGAGCATACTGGCATAAACCTATGGTCCTCAATTTTTAATGAGCATAAGAATCTCCTGAAGATTTTAAATGAATAATAATTTATTACATTGTATGCCACCCCCTTGAAAGATTCCGTGTCAGCAGGTTCAGGAGCCTGAGTTGTTTCAACCAGCTCCCAAGTGGTTCAAAATCTGGTAGTTCACTGGTCATAATTTGAAAAAAATATGGTCTGGGCATTAACTGGAAAAGCAAAAGGAATCCCTAAGCTGACATATAATCAGGTCCTGCTCATCAGAGAAGGCCAGAATAAAACTCTAGGCTAGTAACTGAGCTTGAGTTTTATTCTGAAATCATGCTACATGCCTTCTTTGTTGGTCAAGAATTTTAGTTTGAAATTTTGGAAAAAAGGCACTTTTAGACACATGACTAACAAACTGGACCTAGTGAACTCAGAGAGTTGTAAAGCCTTCAGGGCCCTTTGCATGTCAATATCAGTAGAATCATTTTCACAAGGAAATAATAGTCGGAGGAGATTTTAGTGTAAGATCCTAGAAAGGTTAAAATCTAGTTTTCAGGCTTGTGTGAATATATTGCATGGAGAGTTGTCTCTTCTCAGTTTTGGGAAATCGCTAACAACATTAAGTGTAGTCTAGATGACATGAGAGATCTTGCATGATTTGCAGACATGTTTGTGAGATAAATAAAGGCTCACTAGAACAACTCAGATGGAACTGTCTGGAAAGGGAATGTGCTGCCTTAGTAGGCAGCAAAGTTACATAATAAAAAAATGTACAAGTGAAAGATAGATTATAAAGGGAATTCAAATATCTCATTCATTAGGGTTCTATATTTTAAAGTTCTAAATTTTAAAGTCCTCACAACCTCTGAGTGCTGAGTCTGATATATAATCATTGCATACCATATTTTTGTTTGGGATGACAATGCCAATTTTATGAGTTATTTCTATAAAAATAACTTAGATGTCCACTTGGGGGTAGTAAAGGATTTTTTTTAGTATCTCTAGGGAGTTCTCAGTATTTCCTCTACAAATCCATTAGATGTGACTAAAAGCAGTACCAACTAGATGTTGTGCTATTCCTTTTCCTTTGTATTTTAGTGCATAAATAAACAATAGGAATTATGGGCAACCAGATTTCATTTCCTTTTTCATTTATTATATTTCTGTAATGTCCAGAGAGTTAAAAACATGCACATTAAAAAATGGTTTTGTCAGCAGCAAACATGCCCAGAGTAGGTCCAGACTGAATGACATTTGAATTCATTCTATAATGTTGATTCCAATATATTTAATTCAATTAAGTGGGATGGTATGAAAGTTCCCGGGTAGTAAAGCTATGCCAATACTTGAGTTATTCTTCTCCTCTTAAACAATTTTAAGATTATTGCATTTTTGCTGTAACAACAGTAACTTAAATCATACCAATACTCAGTGGCATAAAACAACACATCTTTTTTTTTTTTTTATTTATTAAATCATAGCTGTGTACATTGATATGATCATGGGGCATCATATACTAGCTTCATAAACCATTTGACACATTTTCATCCCAATATTCAACATAGCCTTCCTGGCATTTTCCCAGTCACC
>CAUYPK010034671.1:0-16124 GCA_963574355.1 Loris lydekkerianus | reverse complement strand
AATTGGTCAGTGATGATGGATGGGTATCTCAGTGGGTGGCAGATGGCTATATAACGATCATAGGCCATGACCATGAATGTGCAGGATTCCATGGCTAGGAAGCAATTCATGATGTACATCTGGAGGAAACAGGCAGAGAAACTGATAGACCTGAGGTCAAACCAGAAGATGGTCAGGACCTTAGGGATGACGGTGAGGCAAAGTACGATGTCCAGCAGGGAGAGGAAGCTGAGAAGGTAGTACATGGGCTGGTGCAGAGCGGCCTCCTGCCAGATGGTGATCAGGAGGGTGGCATTGGCCCCCATGGCCAGGAGGAAGAGGAGGCTTAGGGGCAGGGACAGCCAGTGCTGCCAAATGGGGGATCTGACAAAACAGTTCAGGAGGAAGTTCGAAACATCAGAGGAGATGGTTCCATTTTGGTGTGCTCTCATCTTTTTATTTATTTATTTATTTATTGTCATATATTTCTACAACTTTCTTTCAGTGTCCTGTAAAGTTAAGATTAAAAATTAGCTGCTGACTTTAGAGACACAAGGATAAAAATATTTATTTTTCTAGGTATAAGTTCTGGATCATAGCAGATTATCTAGAGCCAAGTGAATTCATCTGTTTATCCTCAGTGCTATGTTAACTGAGGTATTCCTGTCACTTTAAATAGAAGAGTGAACTCAGTATAATTCATCTACATGTATTTTATCTGTTTAATGTTTATTTTCTAAAGAATTATCATAACTTTACAGAAAATAAAAAGGAGACACTAGGAAAATACTTTTGTGTAATAGGCGCAGCGCGGCTCTCAATTTGTATGCATGTTTCTTCTTTGCTTTCTTTTTTATGTTCACATTGACTACCATAGCTATCATTTAACTTTTATAGTACTCGTGAATAGCTAGCAGAGCATGATACAATGGACTCAGATAAATGTCCCAGATTCCTATTATCACCTTTCAACTTTATTGATTTTGTTTAATTAAAGATTTTAATTTATATACTGAAAATAAAGTTAATTTCCTTTATATCTAAATATTCATTTTGATAAGTATAAAACCCCCCAAATAATTGATTTATTTCTATTTATTAGGTAGGTGTTAATATTTGCAGGATTTCCAACTTCAGGAATAAATAGCTTTAAAAGGAGCAGAAGTAATTCCACATACCTATGAGGGAGCAATACTTGTCTTAAACTAGATCAGTGGTTCTCAACCTTCCTAATGCTGCAGCAATTTAATACAGTTCCTGTGGGTCACAACCCACAAGTTAAGAACCACTGTACTAGATGGTAAATTGATTCCTCTGACAGTAGTAGTATGGGAATGATGAAATTCATCCTTAAAGTTTTTTTACTCCCTTTCCATTTCACTTTTCCATCTTGAATATAATGAACGAGGTGTCCCATACATACCCATCCAGACAGGATTTCAATGTTGCTGGTATGCTCTTATCATTCAACCTTTTGCATTAGCATTTTGTTAGATAATAGGGTCACATGATTGGAAAAGGAACTATCCTCATTCTCCAAGAAATAAAAATATAGCTTCTCTGGTAGATGATGGGTAGTGAAAAGAAATGATAAATGAACAATAATGCAGTTACATACGAATTATTACAAAAGTGGAGGGAAGAACTAACTCTAACATGGGGGATAAGTTGGCAAAAATGAATTGCAAATAAAGTGATTGGCATGTGGGTCATATTGAAAGTTGTGAGATACACAAAAGTCAAGAAATATAAAATTAACACAGATGGTAATAAAGAACCCCCTCACAGTAATACCAATAAGCCAAACAAATTGAAACCTGTGTGGGTGAATCAGAAAACATGCTGTTGACTGTGCTTCTTGGAAGTGAGATAAGGAACCATAACAGTCTGTATCAAAACTTTTGTAGTGACCCACATATTATTCTAATCCTAATTGTGCCTAATATAAAAGATCAGATTGAATTAATTTTTAAAGATTTCAGACCTAAGAAATAATTCCAGGATATGTACTTGACCCACCAATCCTATAAAAAGAAAATAAACTTCTCCCATAACATAATTAATAATTTTTAACATTAAATCTGTTAGAGAAGAAATAGTTTGGGGATGAAGGGATGATGGCAAGAAAGGAAGTTGTAACAAAGCCATGAACTGTACACTATTTCCCTACTGACAGAAAGTTACACTTTGGAAGAAGTTCAAATAGTATTTTTGGCTTTAGTTATGTCTTTCCTGGTCCCCAAATGCAGTTCCTGCCCCTGCTCAGCTGTTCTTTTGCTCCCCCTGAGAGGATAAGCCAGGCCATCCCTCCCAGGTTTCCTCTCTGTCTCCTCCGGAACCTCTCATTCCCTATCAAATCTGCCAGGCATGGCCCTCCCTTCTGATGTGTGGAAGAACCTGAGAGAATCTCCCAACTTCTTTCTCGTATTGATAATTGTGTACTTTAGGAATGGCTTTGGCAAGTTCTAAATAAACTTTAAATAAACCGTTTCATTTGCACTCAAGATATTCTGAAGTACTAGGGTAAATTGACTATTGTAACAATTTATCTTTCACATAGACAAATTAAAATTTAGATGTTTTCCATGATTTGAATGTGGAAAAGATAAAAGACGTTACTTATGATCAGTTATGATTTCTTCAGGTCCAAGGCCATTGAAAATATGAACATGTCTGTGTCCAATGCCCTATTAATAGAAACACATATGTTACTTGGCATTTTCCTTTTATATATGTTTTCAGGTTTTTCTTCCCCATTCTTACTCTTCAGGCATACACAATCCTAAGGGAAATTTTCCAGCACTCTGGAATGTCTCTTTCCTTCCTGTTAGAATTCTGACTCCTGCTTTCCACTGTCCATAGGGCCCAGTTCTTCCCTTAGTTCACTTTTATGTTGTGCCTCATTGTTTTCCTGGTTTCAGCCTGAAGGGGCAAACCCTTAAGGGTTCAATATGGATTACAAAATCATTTCCATAACTATATGCTCTGATTTACTTTCCTCTTTCATAACATCATACCTGCCACCCTCCAATCTATGTTTCTGCCATCTACTAGTTTTGTGCTTTTCCTTGGTCAAGTGGCTATTTAGAATAGGAACACTGGCAATGGAGGATGCCTTTAAGATAGTAATGCACAGAACGTAATTTACACACTTGAGTTGGCTATTAGAAATTATTCACTACCTTCTGGGCACTATGTTCACTGAACTCTGCCTTTTCTTTTCTCTTTCTCTTTGAATACATTCACATGTGAGCTTAGAGCACAATCTAATAGGACACATTAAGCCCAGAACTCACACAATTGATCCAACCCTATTATCTTTGCTTGCAGCCACAGCATGTACAACTTCAGGCTGTTAAATGCCTAATGTCTCTCTTTTTTTTTTTTTTTTAATTAAATCATAGCTGTGTACATTGATATGATCATGGGGCATCATACACTAGCTTCATAGACCGTTTGACACATTTTCATCACACTGGTTAACATAGTCTTCCTGGCATTTTCTTAGTTATTGTGCTAAGACATTTACATTCCACATTTACTAAGTTTCACATATACCCTTGTAAGATGCACCGCAGGTGTACTCCCATCAATCCCCCTCCCTCTACCTACCTCCCTCCTCCACAACCTAATGTCTCTTTTAAATATGACATTCCTCACTCAGTTTTTTGTCTTTTATTTTTTGCCCATTGTACCTTCTGATCCTACTCTCTGAAAAGTTTTTACATTTCAAAATCAAAGCCCCAGATCTCAACAAGTCCAGGAAGATTTTCTTCTTCAGGGATCACAATGTACTCCTAGAAAGAATGAAATAAAACAGGGAGAATCTTGCAGTGACCTTTGGAGAGTAGAGCCAAATACAAGATTCAGAGATTCTGGCATGAGTATCCATGAAGAAGTTTGGGGGAAAAAGTAAGTTTTTGTTTCTAAAAGAACTTTGGGATATTTATTTTTTACACTACCATGAAACTTCTCAGGATTACATAGGAGGATTATTTTATCTCTTCCCCTCACTCACTGACTTCCATTTTTCCTTCTCATTTTTCTGGAATGTTCTTGTATACTCTTCAAACATAATTCTTTGAACAACCTACCTGCACCTATATAAATCTTTCAATAACTTGCTCAGACCTAGGAGGAAACAGGTGAGAACACACTTGCTCTTTTCCTCCCCTCCCCTGTCAGTCTTGGTTTGCACTCAGGATGTGCCAATGGCAGCGCTAGAGCTGAAATTATACAGAGTTCATATTTTCTACTTCTAGCCAGGGGTAGGATGAGGAAGCCAGAGAAGTCAAGGTCAAAGACTAACAGCAGAGACTTGCAGCCTAATCCTTTCCCAGGTGTTAAATATCACCTAATTTCGTAAGTCTCACACAGGTCTGTGTGACATCTTTGTCCCATATAATTTCTGATATTACTGAGTGGATCCAGTGATAGGTAGCTCATTGCTCTTCTGGTCCTCTTGGCATAGCTTTCTGTTTTTGGCAGAAGTAGTTTAAGCAGTTCTTAAGATTTAGCAGAAATCTTTGAACTAGGTACTTACTGCCACTGCCCCCCAACTGTGGTCTTTGTTTCAAACCTCTGAAATTATGTAAACTAAATTTAATTCCTAGCCTATAATTCAAGCATTTGTTGGTAGATTCTTTGTCCTATAATCCTAAAATTTTCATATTCATAGTTGAGAAATCCAAATTTTCTTAACCAGATATGTACTTTATAGCTCTTTTTCTACCCATCAATCTCATCTGGACAGACTTCAACTTCTCTACATTTCTGGCACCACCAAGAACCCAGAGCAAATCAAAGGAGAGAAGATCCCAGAGTTACAGGCTCACACATGGGTCCCCTGACCCGAGACAGAATGCGATCTCTTCCACCCCATTTTCAGGCTACTTAGCAGTTTGGACCTGGGAGTGGAAAGGAACACACACAGTCTGGCATTGAAGGCAGGGCTCTCTCAGGTTCTCTGCATAGTCTTGGTATAGCCTCCCCTCGACACCTTTTATCCAGATTCACTTACAGAGAATGTGAAGGATGAGGTCTTGTCCTACTGATATTGGAGTTCTTCAGAAGTGTTGGAGAGTAGCTATAACCCCAAAGCCTCAGGAACTCTGCCTCCTGGGAACTTCTCACTCAATCCTCCCCTGGGACCACAAGGCCCTCCTTGTGTAGATAGGTAGGCAGATGGGAGAATAAAACATTTCTTCATTTTATGGCTTTCACATGAAAGCTATAACCCAGTTATAACCCAAGAGTAGGGGTAAGGGAGAAAGGGAGGGGAAGGAGGGGGGAGGCGGGCGGAGGGGGAGTGATTGGTGGGATTACACCTGCAGTGCATCTTACAAGGATATATGTGAAACTTAGTAAATGTAGAATGTAAATGTCTTAACACAATAACTAAGAAAATGCCAGAAAGGCTATGTTAACCAGTGTGATGAAAATATGTCAAATGGTCTATAAACCAGTGTATGGTGCCCCATGATTGCATTAATGTACACAGCTATGATTTAATAAAAAAAAAAAAAAAAAAAAAAGGAATCCCTGTCAATTCAGCCATACATTGACTGTGTGCAGAGATCTTACATACAAACTTGCATTTATATATATCCACACTCATATGCCTTTGCATACTCAGCACCTTCCATGGATCCAGTGAGGTAACTCAACAATTCTTTTTGGGCTTGTAGGACATGCTTATTAGAAAGGTACAGTCAAACCATGCTGTTGAATGGATGAGTATTAACTTAATATGACTTTAACATGGTATTATAAAGATAAAAATGCAAGAGAAAACTGAACAGAATCTTACTGAGAAAATGTAATGTGTTTTACAGACAGCAAATTCCTATAATAATTTTTGCTGTAGTGGGAGATATAAAAATGAAATTTACATATAAGTAAAGATATTAGTTAGGAAATATGATTTATTCCTTTATTTTTCATTTTTGTTTTAAATGCCATATGAATCATTCATATTCCTCAAGTAATGGTAACAAGTATCAATTTCATCAAGGACCTTCTTTTGCCTTATTCTCATTTTCTTCCTGCACAGTCCAACCACAGTCCAACATTTCTCTTGTTTCCCCTGCTGCACTCATATTATGTTTCTCTTATTAATATTCAGCATGCTTGTTTAGGTATATATTTATATATGGTCAAATTATTTGAATATTGAATTTGTAACAATCCTGTTGGGTTACAAATCTAATATTATTCATTTTCAATCAACACTATCTCTTTCTGACTGGAGAAAGGAACAGGATATAGCCTTTTCACGATGACCACTTCAAACTAGATGCTGAAGGGCCAAATACTACTTACTAGTGCTCAGTAAAGTGTAAATGTCTTTTCCTTCTAGGCCTTGGGACTAGCCAAACTTCCTCCTAGGACAGGCAGTGCCATGGTCAGGTGAGATATTAGGGATACCTTTGACTGTGTAGAACTCTGGTCTGGAGAGAGAGGTCAGGAACCCAGGTGATCATAGCCTGCCCTTGTAGCCTCATTGTTCTCATTTACATCTCCCATCAATCAGCTAAAGGCACTCAGCAGTGTATTTGTCAAGTTCACTCCCCAAAACCTGCCTGCAAGGTAGAGTCAGGTTCTGACCCACCCCCTGTCATTCCATCTATTGAATGTTTATTGACTGCAGTGTTTATTTTGATAACATTTAATTGTATAGTTGATACAGGTGTGAGAGAATATGCCATCAATCAATGCTGTTATTAATTATTAACTCATTTATGCCAAAGGTTGAAATTTTTGCATGAAATCCATATATGTTACCTAGAAAAATTCAAGGAACAGGAATTTGAAGAGAAAAAAATTACTTTATTTGATAGTTATATGCCATTCCAAAGATAGAACACTAGGCAAAACCATGGCTACATTGAACACAATGTATAAAATTATGTTTCTTATCTCAGGAAGTGCTGATACCTACTATTAAGTGTGATATTCAACAGAACATCTCACCTGTAAGGCAAAGTTACATTTTTCACATTCAAAAGTGTTGTTCTTATAACATTCAGGGGACTGCATTTGCTTTTCCTGTTTTATTTTTATTTATGTATTTATTTGTTTATTTATTTATGACTATGTCACCCTCAGTAGAGTTCTATGGCATCACAGTTCACAGCAATCTCAAACTCTTGGGCTTAAGTGATTCTCTTGACTCAGCTTCCCATATAGCTGGGACTACAGGCACCTGCCCCAATGCCCGGTTATATTTTGGTTGTAGTTGTCATTGTTGTTTGGCAGGCCCAGGCTGGATTCAGACCCACCGGCTCCGGTGTATGTGGCTGGCTCCCTAGCTGCTGAGCTACAGGCACCAAGCCTGCTTTTCCTATTTGACAATCACATAATTCATGCCATCATAATGTGAACCAAAGTTGTACTTCTGAGGTTTTCCTCTTTAGCAGGCTCTGGAGGATGATCATAGATCTCTAGATAATGGCATACCACACATCAATGAAACTCCAAAAAGTCCACTGGCTTCTCATTATGTGTTTTATGCAGTTGCCAAGCATTTCATAAGACCAATAAACAGAGTAAAAGAGGGCTTAAATACAATTTCTTTCCACGATGGAGGCCCAACACTTATCAATATTGTCATCCCCTCTGACTATACCTCCCATGAAATGGTTATCCACTTTGATCATGTTTGGCTGCTGAACTTTGGATTTTTTTTTTTTTTTTTTTCAGTTTCTGGTAATAATGATTGACAAGATACAGGAGAGTGATACCAGCACCAGATGAGGCAATAGTGACCACACTGTTATTATTCCATGTGCAGATAGTATTGCCTTTGCCATCAATTCAATAACTGAATGTGCCTCATTCTTTTATCTTCAGAGCTACATTTGATTCCAGCAGAGCTGTGTGATCCTTTCTCACTGTACCTGTTGCCTGATGTCCCATTGAACTGAGCTTATCAAGCAGTGCAGTACTGGTGAAAAAGTTGTCAAATACAAAATGGTATTGTCCAGGGTGAGCTCCTGTAAGTGTCTCACTAAACTGAAGTGATGCTCCGACACTGCATTCCTCATGTTTAGTGTTCAGGTTTTTACCAGCATACAGCTGAAACCAACTAACGTAGCCAAGATGTGTTGCATCATAACAAAACTTACAGCTGAGCTGAACTGGCTTTCCTCCAATAAATTGTTTGCATCTGTGATGACCAAAATAAGAAACCATGCACTCATCGAAGCTAAAATGTGTTTCTTTGGAAACTATTTCATACATCTTTCATTAAGTGTGCTTGAAAGAGGTTGCAACTTGGAAAACTTGTTCTTTCAGTCCAAATTTCCATAGTTAGCAACATGCAAATTAGAAAATAAAGTTTTAAAGAGGTCATGTCTTATGGAGGCGCTCACAAGTGCATTATGCACATTTTTTCTTTGTTCCCAGAATGTACACCTTCAAGGAACTGAGATGCACCCATTCTGAAGAATAATTTCCAGAAAACATTTGAATTCAGGAATTAATCAAGTCAAGACTTATACCCTTACTTTCAGTGTATAAGTTGGAGTATATGGTAAATGAGTTCAATGACTTCATCATCAAGAAAACGTTCAAGAATTTCTGGGGGATTTCTCATTTTGGTGAAGAAATCGTTTGCCGATTCTGTAACTCTACCTGCTGTGCGTTATGCAGTTAGGTCAGCTTTTTTCCATTTGTGAACAACTTTCTTTTTCTTTGATGGTGGAGGTTGCTGTGCAATAGATGAACATGGAACGTCATCATCAAGAGAGTCCACTTCAGGTGCGTATGAGGGATCACCGGAGTAACACTCAGCATCATGGCCATCTTTAATAAGGTACACAAGTGTGTGCAGCAAAGAACCTGGCAGATTATTTATTGTTCCACCTTCTTAATCTCCTGAGTCCTAATCAAAAATGGGTGCTGTTGCATTTTCAGCTGGTTGTATCACTATAGCACTTGCTTCTGTGCTGTCATCTGTCTCTAATAAGTCAGTTACTTTATATAAACGTAGAGTCTAAGGCATTTTGAGACTTGTACAATGAATTCAATTTTAAAAAGGTAAAAGGATATTATTAGGTCTAGTCATGAGGATCTTGCCTAGTGCTCCAAAGCTGGACCGTGCAAAATGTCAAACCTGCAACTAAAAAGCAGTATTTTCTTTTGCAGTACAATAGCATAATTAGTAGAGAAGTAATAGGAAAAAAAAAAAAAAAAAACAAGTATAAGAGTAGTGCAGTATTTACCTGTCTTTGGATGGTTCTTCAAAAATTTCCCCAAAATTCATGTCACTTTTTGACAAACTCCCTGCAGGCCAGTATCTGCATCAGTGACTACCTTTGTGCACCAGAACATGTAGCCTCAGGAGGCAGACGTATGGGGAAGATCAAACTCCCATGAGGACCTTGAGCAGTAGAATATAAATAACTCTGTCACTGCATTCCAGTAATGGAACTTCAGGCATAAAGCAATCCTGGGTCTGAGAAGGAATATGAGACTTCTTTGCTGTGTGTTTTGGATCCAACCCCATGTGCCTTTGGCCTAAGAAGGGGCCCACGGCAACATCAAGGCAGCTGATCATGGCTCAGAGGGAGGATCCAGGTCCTTAGGAAATTCTAAGCTGGACCCAGGCAAATGATGGGACAAAAAGAGGAGCTGGGAGGCAGGAGGAGAAAGAGAAGCAAAAATTGGAGGTTGAGGAGGAAATCCAAGACAGCCAAAGAGCAGGACTACAATTGGAACTCAGAGTGTTCTTCATTTCAGCAGGGTATACATGAGAGTTCAGGAGTGACCAACCAGTCACCAGATCCTGGCTGCAGATTGAGGAGAAAGCTCTTTGTAGGTCTGTGTTCTCTTTGGCGCCTTCACATCTTCCCAGTAGCAAGGTGGTTATGGACACAGGGAGAAGTGGGATCCTGAGAGGCGAGATGAAATGCACCATCCAAACCACTAGGTTCCTCCGTGAATTTAAATACAGCAAGTCAACAAGAGCCTACTACATTCTGCTGGGCTTCTAAATTTTTATAGAGGATCTTACTCAGAGAAAATTGGCATTTCTGTAAACGTTGTCCTGCCAGATAAAGACTTTACAAGGGAAGAGGGAGTGCGCCCTTTACACCTTTCTGTCCCTTTGTGGTTCATGGTGGTAAAGTGTAAGCACTATTCTCTTCTGGGCTTCAGAGAAGGTGTCACATACTCAGTAGTCCTGAAAGTGTCACCCTGAGCACCATGCTTTAAGAGAAAGTGGGAAAACTGAAGAAAAGGAAAATCTTTTCCCATTCCCATTCCTTAGGAATGGGAGAGATGAAGAGACCAGGATAAAGAGAGCATGAGGGAGAAACGGGGCAGAAGCCCACTGGAGCCCTCGGTCTCGCCCAAAGGAGCAGCAGAGGCGAGAAAACGTTTGAGCTTTGAGAGTCCTAGACCTTCAATTAACAGCCTATGTTGCTTTGAAGGAACCTCCAGGATCACGATGTGGGGAGAGTGTGTGCGGACAAGGAGGCTGATTTCAGAACAGGATCCCCTCATTGAACACACAATTTTACTTACAGAACTCTCATTTTTACCCCAGGTACTCTTTCAGGAGTCACACCTTTCCCAGTCTAAATTTGAAAAAATTGAGCAAAACTCTAATATTTTAAGGTTTCTGTACCAACTTGAATATTTCGAACACATAAGAACATAAGAAATAGAAAGATGAAAAAATAACAATTTAATTGCTACTGCTTTACTCAGTGATACATCCTTGCATCCATCACCATTGCAAGTTCTAAACATGACTTGAAAAATTCATGAACTTAGTTCCAAATTACAATGAGGGGAATTTTATTGACAATTCTAGCTCCTACTGCTTTAGCAGAATGAAGTTTCTCTAAATTCAAATTAAGAAAAGAATCTACTTTACTACTATAATGAATCATGGAAGGTTTATTTAATTAGGTATTACTGTTAACAGACCATTTATTATGTAACAATTTTGAATGCAACAATATTAAATGAAGGTAAGAGATATGTTTTTATGAATAAACTTATTTATTAATTTCCTATATAATTTTATATGTCACAACCTCTACTTTGTGAACAGAATCTCTTCAATATAAAATAAATGTTCCATTTTGTACTTTAAATTGAGTCCAACTGCTTGTATATTTTTTATTATCAGGTTCATCTTAATATTATGTATTGCAACAGGACTTACTGACAATCAAATTGAAACTTTATTTGGATTTCAAGAACAAATTAAAATGTTCTTTTTTTAGATTTTTTTTTCATTGTGGAGTGTTATGGAAGTTTTCTATGGGCATGCTATTATATGAATCTTTAGAGATACCATGGTAAATGTAGAAAGATTCCCCTATAGGAATGGCCTAAGAGTTCAAGAGAATATGGGGTGAAAGGAACAGAAAAGGAATTATTGTTCACATTTTCCTACATACTCTAGTGAACACTTGTGTTTGTGGTCATCATCAATGAAAAAAAAGTAACAACCTTTGAGAGGGTCCACAGCCAGAATTTGTTGGTGGCACACTGGATAACACAATGTCATGAATAATGTTGTAGCTGACATTGTATAAATGCTATTAGAGAATTGTGGGAGCAAGATTTGTATACTTTCAACAAAACATGTTCAAAGACTCACAGTATTATGAGTAATAGAAACATTGCTTCAATTCTTTTGTGGTGGAAAATGTAGAATTACTATGAATGGCACCTTTAATAATAAGGAGCATGATGAAATGCTACCTGTATGAGCAGGAAGAGAGGGTGCCTTCACAGTGTGATGCATCCTTATGTGTACTGAGGATGATACATACTCATGTAGTATTATTTTGTACTCATTTTTCTAAGTTTTCACTAATAAAACTATAACCCTATAATAGACCTATAAATGTTTGTAGTGAACTTTAATCATTAAATGTATGTAGACAGGAATCTTCATGCCTTCTTGGTGGCCTTGAGTGCAGTTGACCAGACTCTTAATTGATCAAAGTCCATTCATTGTGAAGTCCTTTCTTCCATCACCCTCTGGTTTTTGCTTTGGTTCCTCTGACCATTACTTCTTTGTTTTCTCTCCATGCCAATCTCTCTACACTGGAAGTTAAGGATGGTGCTGGGATCTTCAGGGCTATTGGGATTTTCTTAATCTATATTCTTTCCTTAGCACATCTAATTCACTTCCAGTGCTTCAGTTACACTCTATAGTGAACTTTAAAGTTCATACCTTATTTGAAAGTCAAACCTGTAACTCCCAAGTGCTTGTTATAAGTCTCCACCAGTATATCTCACAGGTATTCAGACTCAAAGTGTCAAAGTGTCTAAAAGTGTACTTCTATGTCACTCCCAAGCCCACCCCCACTCCTGTGGCATGCTCAGTACAGTTGCTCAGGCCACGTCATGGGATCATGATTGACATATGCTCTCTCTCTTACTCTTGACATCCAATGACAAGGACTATGTCCAAATTACATTCCTACTAACCAGCATGTATTCAATCACTTATTAAATATTCATTAAATCATTTCTTTAACAAATGTTGGTGGATCTATACCATATGTCGAGCAAAGTTCTGGGTGCTAGAGAGTGTAATGAGCCTAACAGACAAAAAACCTGGTCCTCATACTGCTTAAGGGTTAGTGAGAGGTAACTGACCAAACAAATGAGTAAAATTTGTGGTCATTAGATTGTAATAAATGCTATGTAGAACAATGAAACACAGAAGGCACTAGAAAACTGTGTTTGAGGGAATATTGTTGGGCACCATTTTAAATACTGTGGTCAGAGACAGCCAATGGACCTGAGGAAAAGAGTTTTAAGAACAAAAGGAACAATAGACAGAACATCCCAGAAGCAGGAATTTGGTTTGTGTTTTTGAAGAACTGCTAGAAAGCCACTTTAAATAGAATGAGCTAAAGGAAGAGGACAGATAGATAGATGAAGGTCAGAATGTGTAAAGATTTGTAACATTTTTCTTTCTATTCAGAGCAAGTTGCAAAGATGTACAAAGCCTTTGTGTATGGATGGCAGTGACTGACTGGCCTCCCATTCTGTCTTCTACATGGGAAAATGTAGAAACATTTTCCTATGGGAAAATAGGAACAGAAGCAAGGAGTCCTTCTTCTCCACCACCAGGAGGCCATTACAACCATTCAGAATGGACATGGGGGAGCTTGCTATACCAATATTTATATTTGTACCTATACCTATTTCTCCACTTGAATGCTTGAGTACATTAATGAACAGGCAAACATAAAATAATTCTCAAGCAAGGAATTGAATAAAATTCAGACATTAAAATCAAATATTGAGTGTGACATCCAAAGGCATTTGAATAATTAAATGAATTTAAGCATACTAAACAATGTATGGCTTGAACTTATTTCTACTACTTAAGCAAACTTTTTTATCCAACACCTTCCATCCCTTCACCCCAAACACTCATGTCAGGCCCTGGAAACCACCATTCTACTCTCTACTTTTATGCATATGTCAATTAGCTATATTTAATCTTTTACCAATGTATATGTACTTCATTATGGTAAATTATACATGATAAACATACAATTTTACCTTTCAATTAAACAATCAGGACTCAAGCATATGGGGAATCTATTAAGTCCCACACACATAGAACTACATAATCCTACATAGGTCTCTATAGAACCACACCTGGAGTGAAGGTGTACACTAAAAATAAATCTACTGTTTCACTTCTATTCTCATGTCCACCTGTATCTTTAAAATAATAATTACCTTCAAGGTTGTTATACCACATAGTGGAGAATGTATCCTTGTACATACTGAATCACAGGCTGGTCCTCATGTGTCTTTGTAGCCTGAGTTCCCATGAATTTCTCAAAAGGAATTTCTTATTATCCCGGATTGTCCATGGCACCAGAAAATAACAGAAGCGAATCCAAATTCTTTCATGAGGAACCAGCTTTTATCTTTGGCTTCAAAGAATTTCAATATTTAACATTAGAAAGAAATTATTCTAGTCTCAGTAAAAATAATTAAAAAAAGAAAAGAAATCATGAATAAAGTCCATAATCCAACATACACAAATAAACTGGTGTTATTTTATAAGGAATATTAAACAAATTTCCTTACTGGATTTGAAGAAATGAAAGATAAGCTTGAAAACATTAGCAAAGGATAAGCATATTTAAAAGACAATTTTCATACACTCCAGAAATGAAAAAACATAATAATTAACTTTAAAATGTTATGAGATAGATCTAATAGTACTTTTGTCACAGTTGATAAAATAACAAATAAACTAGAAAACGGAACTGAAGAATTTTTAGAATTAAACAAGCTTCAATGAATACATAGAAAAAGCAAAAGTGGGAATAAGGACATGGAATTCTGAATTATGTTTTACTGAGATTCAGAAGATAAAGCCTATAAATCAATGTCTTTCTCAGGGCACTAGAGAAAGAAACAAAGTAACCATCAAAAGTAACAAAGCATTTTTGAAAGAAGATAAGTTGCATTTTCAAAAATCAATATGAATTGTAGGAACTCAAAAGATTAATTTAACAACACAGGAGAGACAGCTAAAAAGAGACAGTAAATTGTTAGAAGGGAGATCAGAAGAATCAGCCAAGAATGAAGAAGGAGGATAAAATCAGATGAAAAAACACTGAAATGTGCAAGAGAAGAAATAGCAGATAGAGTAAGAATGTCTAACACAGATCTAATAAAGAGCTCCATATTGAAATAGAGAGACAACGAGGCAGGGCCTTTGACCTTTTCAGAAGAGATTAGATACATCTGTAATCATATTTCAGAATTCTAATAAATACCATGTGGGATACATTTTAAAAAGTATATCTAAATATATCCAGATTCTTCTAAACATACACCTAGATGTCATATCATGGTCTAACTTCAGACACCAGGGGAAAAGGGTCTATTTTAATGATCATACAACTAATCAGAAAGAGGGTGCTCCAAACCACTGAAATGAGAATTCCAGGTTAAAAGTTATCCCTGAACTGCAGACTTCTTGGACTCTTTTTTGAAGAGTAACTTTGCTCTCAAAGCACACGTTTCTCCTTCTAATCCCCTGTATTCACATCATTCTTTGTTTTCCCCACTGGTAGCTTTCTTTGCCCAGGCTAAGAAGATTTCTCTGCCTATTTTACAGTTTTGAGGAGTCTGCAGACAGAATTCTGGGGCAACACTAGAGATCTCCACGCGGCTATTGCACAGGGATCCTTCCCCATGACTTGAGATCAATGCTATTGGTGTCTGGGGGAATCATACCTGTGTAGAAAGTTTTCTCCATAATCTTTTTGTGGTATCAAATTAGAGTGTATAGGATTTTCATTAATCTTGAAAAGTTACTGTGTTTGACATCAATAATGTCATCAACAAAGTAGGGCCTGGAAATGAGAGAGGGGTAAGGAGTGATAAATAACCGTGGAGGGAAGAGAGAAAGTCATTGAATAGAAAACAGCGCTACAAGTTTGCCTCCTCTGGGGTCTTACTGGTCTGTTGGAAGCTGTGGACAGTGAGGGCAAATCTAGGCTAACTACCTGAGAATAGACTGAGAAAGAGTAGCGTGATGGGAAGAACAGAGGCATACTTGTATGTATCCAGAAAGTAAATGATGCGGAGAAGAGGCAAAAAGAGAAAACTAAAACTAGAATGAAAGAGACTGAACTGAGAGTAGAGAAGACAGAGGAAGCAAAGAGGAGTGAACAGAAAAAGGAGTGGGTACTTTTTAAAAAATAAAAAAGGAAGTAAAAGGCAATCTAACAAAGATTTCTAATTGATGATGATTAAGAGAGGGTGATTGGGGGGACCTTTTTTCCTTCTGAATTAGCATCCTCCTTGCTGCTCAAGATACTTCCCACATGATACACTACTTAGGACATCCGAACTGCCTCCTCCAAATCCCTTCCTGGGGAGCACGAAAGTCTAGGCTTAGACTTGGCACTGTGTCCTATATCATTTCCCTACTCAAATGGTTTCTTCCATTTCCCTTTAATCCCCAATCTTCATACTTCACTCCTATAAATTTTTCAGTTGGAAGTCCAGATCTAGTCTCACTGCAATTCCTACTCTAGCCACTCTAGCCAGGTGTCTAATATCAGAGCATGGCTTCAGCTTGGGGCCTTCATTTCCCAATGAGGACAAACTCACTGGATGGAGATGGAGAT
>CAUYPK010034669.1:0-18710 GCA_963574355.1 Loris lydekkerianus | reverse complement strand
ATCCTCCAATAAGAAGCTGAGCAAAGAAATTTTAGATTTAAAACTAACCCTCCAATGTTTGGATTTAGCATACATCTACAGAAAATTTAATCCCAATAAAACTGAATACACATACTTCTCATCAGCCCATAAAACATACTCCAAAATTGACCACATCTTAAGTCATAAGTCTAACCTCAGTAAATTTAAAGGAATGGAAATTATTCCTTGCATCTCCTCGAACCACCGTGGAATAAAAGTTGAGCTCAGTAACAACAGGAATCTGCAAACTCATACAAAAATATGGAAGTTAAATAACCTTATGCTGAATGATATCTGGGTCAGAGATGAGATCAAGTGGAAATTGCCAATTTTTTGGAACAAAATGACAATGAAGACATGAATTGTCAGAACCTCTGGGATACTCCAAAGGCAGTCCTAGAAGGGTAACTTATACCACTGCAAGCCTTCCACAAGAGAATGGAAAGAGAGGAAGTTAACAACTTAATAGGAAATCTCAAGCAACTGGAAAAGGAAGAACATTCCAACCACAAGCCAGGTAGAAGAAAAGAAATAACCAAAATCAGAGCAGAATTAAATGAAACTGAAAACAAAAGAATTACACAACAGATCAATAAATCAAAAAGTTGTTTTTTTGAAAAGGTCAATAAAATAGATAAACCTTTGGCCAATCTAATCAGAAAAAAAAAGAGTAAAATCTATAATTTCTAATCAGAAATAAAAAGGTAGAAAAAGAAGGAAGACTACCCAACACGTTATATGAAGCAAACATCACCCTGATCCCCAAACCAGGAAAAGACCCTACAAAAAAAGAATATTATAGACCAATATCACTAATGAATTTTGATGAAAAAATATTCAACAAGATCCTAATAAACAGAATCCAGCAACACATCAAACAAATTATACATCATGACCAAGTCAGTTTTATTTCAAGGTCTCAAGGCTGGTTCAACATTCGTATATCTGTAAGTATAATTCAGGACATAAATTAAAAAACAAAAACCATATGATTCTGTCAATTGATGCAGAAAAAGCTTTTGATAATCTCCAGCGTCCCATCATGATCAGAACACTTAAGAAAATTGGTATAGAAGGGACATTTCTCAAACTAATAGAGGCCATCTACAGCAAACCCACAGCCAATATCATACTGAATGGAGTTAAATTGAAATCATTTCCCCTCAGATCAGGAACCAGACAAGGTAGCCCATTGTCTCCATTGCTCTTTAACATTGTAATGTAAGTTTTAGCCACCACAATTAGGGAAGAAAAGGCGATTAAGGGTATCTATAATGGGTCAGAAGAGATCAAACTTTCACTCTTCGCAGATGATAAGATTGTATATCTGGAAAACACTGGAGATTCTACTACAAAACTCTTAGAAGTGATCAAGGAATACAGCAGCATCTCAGGCTATAAAATCAACATTCATAAATTGGTAGCCTTTATATACACCAACAATAGTCAAGTTGAAAAAAAAGTTAAGGACTCTATTACATTCACAGTAGTGCAAAAGAAGATGAAATATTTGGGAGTTTATCTAACAAAAGATGTGAAAGATCTCTATACAGAGAACTATGAAACTCTAAGAAAAGAAATAGCTGAAAATGTTAACAAATGGAAAAACATACCATGCTCATGGCTGGGAAGAATCAACATTGTTAAAATGTCAATACTACCCAAAGCAATATACAATTTTAAGGCAATCCCTATTAAAGCTTCACTGTCATATTTTAAAGATCTTGAAAAAATAATACTTCATTTTATATGTAATCAGAAAAAAACTTTAAATATCCAAGACATTACTCAGAAATAAAAACAAAGCAGGAGGAATCATGCTACCAGACCTCAGAGTATAGTATAAATCGATAGTGATCAAAAAAGCATAGTACTGGCGCAAAAACAGAGAGGTAGATGTATGAAACAGAATAGGAACGAAGAGATGAACTCAGCTACTTTCAGTTATTTGATATTTGACAAGACAATTAAAAACATTCAGTGAGGAGAACATTCCCTATTTAACAAATGGTGCTAGGTGAACTGTAACCTGCAACCTGTAGAAGACTGAAACTGGATCCACATCTTTCACCATTAACAAAGATAAACTCTCACTGGATTAAAGACTTAAACTTAAGATATGAAACTATAAAAATATAGGGAAAACTCTTGTAGAAATCGGTCTGGGCAAACATTTTATGAGGAGGAACCCTCCGGGCAATTGAAGGAGCCTCAACAATACACTACTGGGACTTGAACAAACTAAAAAGCTTCTGCAAATCCAAGAACATGGTAAGTAAAGCTATCAGACAGCCCTCAGAATAGGAGAAGATATTTGCAGGTTATGTCTCCGACAAAGATTTAATAACCAGAATCCACAGACAACTCAAATGTATAAGCAAAAAAAGAACAAGTGATCCCATCACAGGTTCGGCAAGGGACTTGAAGAGAAACTTCTCTAAAGAAGACAGGCGCACGGCCTACAGACATATGAAAAAAATACTCATCATCCATAATCATCAGAGAAATGCAAATCCAAACTTCTTTCAGATATCATGTAATCCACTAAGATTAGCCCATATCACAAAATCCCAAGACCAGAGATGTTGGCATGGATGTGGAGAAAAAGGAACACTTTTACACTGCTGGTGGGAATGCAAATTAATACATTCCTTTTGGAAAGATGTTGGAGAACACTTAGGGATTTAAAAATAGACATGTCATTCAATCCTATAATTTCTCCACTGAGTATATACCCAGAAGACCAAAAATCATATTGTAACAAAGATATTTGTACCAGAATGTCTATTACAGCCCAACTCATAATTGCTAAGTCATGGAAGAGGCCCAAGTGCCCATCGACCCATGAATGGACTAGCAAATTGTGGTAAATGTATACCATGGAATATTATGCAGCCTTAAAGAAAGATGGAGACTTTACCTCTTTCATGTTTACATGGATAGAGCTGGAACAAATTCTTCTTAGCAAAGAATCTCAGGAATGGAAGTAAACATATCCAATGTACTCGGCCCTATTATGAAGCTAAATTATAGCTTTCACATGAAGGCTATAACCCAACTATAGCACAAGACTATGAGGAAAGGGCCAAGGAAGGAAAAGGGAGGGGGGAGGTTAGGGGAGAGGAAAAGTAATTGGTGGGGCCATACCTACGGTGCATCTTAGAATGGGTACAGGCGAAACTTACTAAAGGCAGAATGCAAATGTCTACATACAATAACTAAGAAAATACTAACTGAATTGAACAGTTTGATGAGAATATTTCAGATTGTATATGAAACCAGCACATTGTACCCCTTGATTGCACTAATGTACACAGCTATGATTTAACAATAAAAAAGAGAAAACGAAAAGAAATAAACATTTTTACAAAGACAAAAAAAATTAAAATAAAAGGTGGTTCCTTGTATTTAAAAGAAAAAAAAATAAGGGAAGAAAAAGTATCCAATGTACTCAGCCCTACTATGAAACTAATTTATGGCTTTCATATGAAAGCCATAACCCAGTTACAACCTAAGAATACAGGAAAGGGGGAGAGGGAGGGGGAGGATAAGCAGAGGGAGAGGGATTGGTGGGATTATACCTACAGTGCATCTAAAAGGGTACATGTGAAACTTACTAAATGTAAATATAAATGTCTTAACACAATAACTAAGAAAATGCCAGGAAGGCTATGTTAACCAGTGCGATGAAAATATGTCAAATGATATATAAAACCAGTGTATGGTGCCCCATGATTGCATTAATGTACATAGCTATGATTTAATAATAATAAAAAACTTTTGAGTTAGGATATTAATTCAAATAGATTGAATTTTAGATTAATTTTGACATATTTGATGCCATTCTAATATTGCTTATCTAGGAATCCAATAAATCTCTCCATTTTTGCAAGGTTTGTTTCATGTTCCATAATTAAGTTTTATAGTTTTCTTTTCACAGATATCATATTTTTTTGAATTTAGAATCACATGTATTTTGGTTACTTTAAATATGACCTTTATTTCTCCTTCTCTTCCTCGTTTCCTTTCTTCCCTCTTTTTCTCTTGTCATCCCAAACAGATTATGACCTCCTGCAGGACTGGGAACGGATTGCCCCTGTAACCTCCTAAGTCCCCAGGATAAAGCTATGCTGGACTGGTTGCTAAGAAAAGAAATACGTGTTGAATAAATAAATGAAGGAAAGGCTTGATTCATAAATTAGAAATGCAACAGGAAGAATCTGGGGGGTCTGCCAGAAAAAGCCTCAAAGGAATTATAGTCCCTCACTCATGGATGATAAATGATGGCTTGATTATGCCATATGGCAAATTTAAAAAAGACAAAGTGATTTGAATATTAGACATATTCTCTGAGTGTCGATTCCCTCAGAGAAGATGAATAAATGCTTCTTATTTCTTCAGAAAAACACCAATGTTGTCCTACCTGTGAAGCTCCCTAAAACACTAGTTCCATTGAATAATAAAAGGATAATTACGTATTTTCTCCAAAAATAGGATGTGTGCCCCTTAAGCATCATAGATTTAATTGGCCTTTTTAGTAAGAACTGTACTGAACACAAAGACTTACTAGTATTAGGGTAGTGGTGTGATTTTTGAGTGGGGCTGTTGTGCACTGTCTTGCCTAGAAGAAGAGTTTACTGTCTCACAGTGTATCCACCCTTCTTTCTCTACATACCATCCTTCTAGACCAGTGTTTTCAATATTTTTATCTCATGGTACACTTGAACCTATAGTTAAACTTCCACAGCACACTCAACTCATGTTGTTTAAAAAAAAAAAAAAAAAACAGAGTAAAAGAAAAAATATATTTACCGTGCTTTGAACTTACATCAAAAATCATTTAATTAATGATCTTTAAAAATGTTTGTGCCACACCTAAGATCCTCTCACGGCACTTCAGTGTGCTGTGGCACACTAGCTGAAAATCACTTAGATATTGACTGTGAACTAAGAAGTAGGCCTGTGCTCTGTGTGTGCGTGTGAGCAGGGGACGGAAAACACAGTTTTGAAGCATCAGAGAGGCTACACCAGCAGCAGACAGACCCTTTCTGTTCTAGGCAGGAATTCCCTTGACTCCCACTACAACTTAGTGAACACAGACTGCAGAGCGGGGGACTAGAGGGTAAGGACCCATCTTGTGTTGCTTGTCCTGCAGGCTTCACTGTTACATGGTCCCAAAGTGAGGCTGAGAAAGCACTAGAAAACATCAGAAGCTCTAACCTAGAAGCCCAAGGAGAGCCCACACAGGTGACAGCTGTTTTACTGCGTGGGAATTCAGACTGCCCTTCTCCCACTGCTTCATGCAGTGACAGGAACAAAGGGGTGGCCTCAGAGATCCTGGAAAAGTCTCACTCTTTCCTGCTGCACAGTGCTCTTAGCCTTGATAACACCATCCCCCTGAAACCATCAGAATTGGTCACATTACCCCTTTGTCCCTGTTTACATGAATGCTACCCAGAAGCCATGGACTTCCAGGATACCCTCCCTCCCTCCAGTCCCCACGTCGCTGTGTAATCTTGTTTGCTTCCCTTCTCCCACCCCTTCCCTACTTCTGCTGTGCTCACCCAAATGCCTAATTTCTCAACAGCACATCACGTTCAGTGCCTTGCTGGACCTGAAATCAGAATCACCCCTCGGAGATGACTGCATTTTCTGCAGTCCTCTTTAGTCGTGGCTGTTGCCTGTGTCACATCCCTCATGACACTGGTCATGGTGAGGGAATTTAAGTTCCCCTTCCTCTTCATTTCCACTTTCTAACCACACTTCTTCCCTAACAGTCCCCAGCCTTAAATCTCGTGTCATCAAGTACTGTTCCCTCATTGTCACTTGTCCTCATTTCTCAAAGATTTTAGCAGCTTGTACAGAGTCACTTTCTCTAACACTTTTTAGCATATTCCCTGATCTCAGTGTCTATGTCCTGGCCTCCTTTCTTCCTAGGATTTTGCCTTTTATCCTATATCAGACACTCATTGGGAGATCATACCCTGTAGCTTGATGTAATTAATAACACTAACTCCATATTTTCCATGTCAAACACCCCTATCCTAGCCACTCTTCCACTCCACTGAGATCTATAGTCCCTGGGCTCTAAGACCTTTGGGCTATGTCTCCTCCTCAGATCTTCTCATCCTGATTGCTTAGAATAACTTATAACACTCCCTTGAAGACAGTTCTAATTGTTTACTAAAATCCACCCTCCCATTCCTCCAAAGTGATAGAATTGTGGCTAAGCACATAGCTGACAATATAGGCAGCTTTTTTGCATTTACATTAAGTGTATCCATCAGAATAACAGTTGGGAATGGAATATAATGCTGAAGTAACATGTGGCACCTGCAGGCTGCATCCTTCAGACAAGGGCAATGCTTCCTCCTAAAGCTTTTTACGCCTTCCCGATACCTAGTACAGGATGTGTCTGTTACCCTGCTTCTGTGATTCCGAGGAAAAAATATGCTAAGAAACGGAGGAGAAACAAGATGGAAGAACCTTCAGTCCCTAAATAATTATTTGAGGCTGAGACCCAGTGAACTGGAATGATCACTTCTGACTATTGCTTGAAATAGGAATAAACATCTGCCTCAAGTCACAGCTTTGTTCTACATAATACAACTCTCACTCCCTTGGTGCCCTCCCACTTGCTAATACTCACATGACTAAACCACAACCCTGGTTAAAACCTACCTTTTCTTCACCTGCATTTGTTCATGGAGCCTTACCAAAGAAAAACCCTTTCTGAATAAAAGGCACAAGTACAACGCAGACGTTAATTTTACAAAAGTAAACTCTGTAACCTAATTTTATGTATCCCCATATTCATATGAAATCTTTAAAAAAAGAAAAAAGCCCTTGATGATTCATCATACTTTAGGTTCTCAGCCACTAAAATACAGTAGGCTTTTAGGGCTGCTTGGCAGTAATACCGTGGTACATGTGCTTGGTACATTCACGTTCCCACTCTCCTAGAAAAACTCTTTCCCATTTCTCAAACTAATAACCACACATCTATTTCATTGAGGAATTTCAGCCATCACTTATCTTCTCATATCCCTATCCTCTCAACTCTATGCCCATGTTTTACTCCATTTAGTTTTATACTGCCATAATAAAATAACTGAGAATGAGTAATTTATTATAAAGATAAATTTATTGGCTCAGCGCCTGTGGCTCAAGTGGCTAAGGCGCCAGCCACATACACCTGAGCTGGTGGGTTCGAATCCAGTGTAAGCCCGCCAAACAACAATGACAGCTGCAACCAAAAAATAGCCGGGCATTGTGGCAGGTGCCTGTAGTCCCAGCTACTTGGAAGGTGGAGGCAGGAGAATCACTTGAGCCCAGGAGTGGGAGGTTGCTGTGAGCTGTGATGCCATGATACTCTACCCAGGGCAAAAGCTTGAGGCTCTGTCTCAAAAAAAAAAAAAAAAAAAAAAAAAAAAAAATTGTAGTTTTTTTTTAGAACTGTTGTAGAGGGGGTAAATTTCCGGGCATCAGCCGGGTGGGTGGTTAATTAATTTTTGCCGGTTTTTGGTGGTTTGTTTTTTGTTTTTTGGCATTTTACAATAACCAGGGCAAAATCTTTTTGGTGTTTCTAAAAAAAAAAAAAAAAAAAAAAAAAAAAAAAAAGATAGATTTATTTTCTCACTGTTCTAGAGGCTGAAAAGATCAGGGCATCAGCAGGTTGGGTTGTCTAGAGAGAGCTGCTGTGCTCCAGGAGGGCACCACATCCTCTGCAGGGAGAAACACTGTGACCTCACATGGTGGAAGGCAGAAAGCCAAGCAAGCTGAGTGCTGCCTGAAACTTCTTTTATAAGGGCCATCACCCATTCATAGGAAAGGAGCCCTCATGGCCTAATCACCTCTTAAAGGCCCCCTTTACAAGTATACATGTATAATGATCATCTTTGTTTTGTTTTACTATTGTTGATTTGAAGTTAATTTTATCTGATACAAGAATGGCTACACATGCTTTCTTTTGGTTTCCACTGGCATGGAACATTTTTTTCCATCCTTTTATCATGAGTTTGTATGAGTCCTTGTGGGTTAAATGTATTTCTTGGAGACAGCAGATACTTGGGTTGAGTAGTTCTTCATTCACTCAGTCCGTGTCTCTTTAGTGGGGCATTCAGACCATTTATATTGATTGATAGAATTGGTATGTGGGATGCTGTTTGGTTAATCCTGTTGAGTAGGACCTTACTGCTTTGTTTTACCTCTTATGCTATTGTTTTATATGAGCTCTGACCTTTAGCTTTTGGGTGGTTTTACTCTGGTGGGTGTCTATTGTACTGATTCATGTAGAATGCATTTCTGAGTATTTCCTGCACGTCAGGTCTTGTCTAGACAAGTTTCCTCAGTTTTTGCTTATCTGGAAAAGTGTTTATTTTTCCTTCATATGTGAAACTTAGTTTTTTAGGATACAAAAGTCTAAAGTAGCAATTCTTCTGTTGAAGAGGACTAACAATGGGGCTCTAATCCCGGTGGCTTGTAAGGTCTCCATTGACAAGTCTGCAGTTAGCCTGATGGATTTTCCTTTGTAAGTTATTTGATGTTTTCACCTCAGAGCTCACAAGAGTTTCTCCTTGGCCAATATGATAACTATGTGTCTTGGTGATTGCCTCTTTGATATAAATCTCCCAGGTGTTCATTGAGCTTGTATCTGAATGTCTAAATCTCTAGCAAGACCAGGAAAGTTTTCCTGAGTTATTCCTTCAAGTAGGTTTTCTATTCCTTATGTGTTTTTTTCTTCATAAAGTGGCCTAACCCAACTATAAAGTCTGCTATGGAGGGGAGGCCATCTGAGATTCACAGTATGGCTGTCAGGAGTGGGCTTTGCTCTTCTCCCCACTGCCTTGCTCTCTGGTTTCCTTCTGGCATCTGCTGCCAGTCAGGAGTTCAAATTAGCTAAGCTCCTCTTGATGGCACTGTGGGCTGGGAGCTTCTCTATGCAGGATCCATCCTGGGCTGAGAGTGAGGCCTTCCTGTGAGGGGAGGGCTGCTCCATGACTGCCCTGCAGCTGGGACTTCAGCACACCAAAGTGCCATACATTGAGGTATTAATATCATCTTCTGAGTCCTAACATGGGAATGTTCTCTTTTCAGTTCTGTGTATTTGGACTCTCTCACCCCCTGAGATTAGTTCACAATCTCCCCTCTGTGGCCCTGAGCAACATGATCAAGTCCTAGGGTACAGGATCGTTCCTATGGACCTGTCCCCAGGCCCTCAAAGACCAATCCCTGACCATGCCAGGAAGAAGTGTGTTGGTCCCAAGTTGTCTATGTGGTACTCAAGTACTTTGTTGTCTCTCTGCTTCAGGGTGTGCCGTGCTCTGATGGAGCATCTGGGCAAGCAGCACTAGGAAGTCTGAGCACCCCTTAGTCTACTGCAGGTCTTTAAGAGAAACACTTGGAGCCCCACTCTCTGTGTAGTGGATGCACTAACAGAGAAGCAGTAGAAGCTCCTGAGAGCCTGGGAGCTTAAGTGTCCCTCTCAGCAGCCACAGGTGGCGGAGGAGAAGGAGAGGGGAAGAGCCTGAATGGAGAGCTGGCACTCTGGTTGACTCTCTCCAGAAGGAAGCTCACCAAGAATGTTCAGATTCTGGGGTGCAGATTCTCCAGGACCCACCAGCCCCCTGTGGCTCCTACATTCAGGGCTAGAGTTGGGGCATGTTTGCATGGGAATGAACAAGACAAAAACTAGGGGCTGAAGCCCCAGGGGTAAGACAGAGGTGCATGGTGAGTGGAGAAGCAATATGGTGCCTGCCATCTTTACTTAGGTCTGTGGTGACTGGAAGTGCCCCTTTACCCTCAAGAAGCTTCATGTTCATGATGGCAGTAGTTTTGGGGCTTTCGAAAGAAGAAAGCCTCTCCAGCAGCTCGGGAGCCCGCTGATACCGGGGATGTGAGAGAGGGAGAAATAAACTGCTCCACCTACCCTTTTCTCTGAACTCCAAGCCTCCAGAAGGTTGGCTTCTACCAGTATCTTGTTCCTCTTGTTCTGCTCTGCAACTTCTTCCCATAGAATCTCTTGTAGCTTCTGGCACTTTTTTCTCAGACTTACACCCAATTTTTTGAAAATTTTCTTTCTTTCTAAGAAAGCTAGTGTCTCTGGTCAGCCATCTTTCTTCATCTCCCAGGATTCTTTCCTTTTTTCTTTTTCTCTTTCTTTCTTTCTTTCTTCTTTCTTTCTTTTTTTTTTTTTTTTTTTTGAGACAGACTTTCACTTTGTCACTCTGGATAGAGTGCCCAGGTGTCATAGTTCATGGTAACCTCAAACTCTTGGGTTCAAGTGATTCCTTTGCTTCAGCCTCCCAACCAGCTGGACCTACACGTGCCTGTCACAGCACCTGGCTATTTTTAGAAACAGGGTCTTGCTCTTGCTCAGGCTGATCTCAAACTTCCCAGCTCATGCAGTCCACTCACCTTGACCTCCCAGAGTGCTGAGATTATGGGAATGAGCCACTGCACCTGGCCTCCAGGAGTCTTTCTTGGATAATGACTTTTATTTTTATTTTTATTTTTTTTTTGTTTGAGACAGAGTCTCACTATGTCACCTTCTGTAGAGCACTGTGGCATCACAGCTCACAGCAACCTTCAACTCTTGGGCTTAAGCAATTCTCTTGCCTCACCCTCCCAAGTAGGTGGGACTACAGGCACCCGCCACAACACACAGCTATTTTTTTGTTTCAGTTGTCATTGATGTTTAGCTGGCCCAGGCTGGGTTCAAACTCACCACCCGGGGTGCATGCGGTCAGTGCCGTAACCACTGTGCTATAGTCACCTCCAGATAATGACTTTTAATAATGTCAGTCACAGGCTGGGTATGATGGCTCACACCTGTAATCCTAGCACTTTGGGAGGCTGAGTGGGTAGAATTGGAGACCAGCCTGAACAAAAGTGAGACCCTGTCTCTAAAAATTCAATATCTAAAAAATAAAAAATAAAAATAGGAAATCTAGCCTCGACATCCATAGCACAGTGGTTACAGCACTGGCTACATACACCCAGGCTGGTGGGTTTGAACCTGGCCTGGGCCAGCTAAACAACACTGACAACTGCAACAACAAAATAGCCGGGTGTTGTGGCGGGCGCCTGTAGTCCCAGCTACTTGGGAGGCTGAGGCAAGAGAAATACTTAAGCCCAAGAGTTTGAGGTTGCTGTGAGCCATGACACTCTACCAAAGGCAACATAGTAAGACTCTGTCTCAAAAATAAATAAATAAATAAAAATAGAAAATCTAGCTGAGTGTCATGACAGGTGCTATGGTCTTAGCTACTTGGAAGGCTCCGACAAGAGGATCTCTTGAGCTCAAGAGTTTAAGGTTGTTGTGAACTATGATGTCATGGCACTCAACTCTAGGGCAACGGAGGGAGTCTCTGTCTCAAAAAAATAAAAATAAATAAAAAATAAATAATGTCAGTCACAGCAGCAATATTATAGCTAACAAATTTTAATATACAGGTACGTTTTACATTTGCTAGATTGCTTCAGAAACTTTTTATAGTAGATTTGCTCAAATCAGGCTCTAAACACATTGAATTTAGCTGGTGTGTTTTTAAGTCTTTTGTATCCCCAACAGTTTCCCTCCCTCCTTTTTTTTCATGTTTTTTTTTAATATGTTTTTAACGAAATAGGTCATTTTCCTGTAGACATTCCTACATTCTGGATCTGGCTACTTGTATCCTCATGGTTTTGTTTAACATCTTTCCCTCTCTATCTTTTTTCCTATAAACTGTAGTTATATTTAGAAGTCTGATTCCCATGTTGGGACTCAGAAGATGATACTTCAACGTATGGCACTTTGGTGTGCTGAATATTTTGAACTAAGGGAGATTGGAAGGCCTCAGAAGCGAAGTCTATTTGACCTTCTGGGAGGACCTTCCTCTTTCTGCCCCTTTGTCTCTCCCAAAACAAATCACAGGGACCAGAATTCTCTTCTCTAAGGGGGTCATAGAAACTAGAACTCTCCCTCAAAGTAAGCCATGAAATGTAGAGAAATTACTCTCCCTTTTCCCCGTTAGGGATCCTGCTCTATACCCGAGAGGAAGGCAGGCTACACAGAGAGACCAAGAAGAATCAAACAGACAGGCCTTGCTGGGTTTCCCCCTTCAGTCTATTACGATTAGGTCATACACTTTTTTTCCTACATGGCTGTCCATTTTTCGTCAAACCTATGCATAGTTTTCCCGGATCTTTAGTTCTTCATTTCTGAAGACTCTTGGGCTATGTAAAACTTAGATTAAATGAATCTGTTATCTTTTTCTCTTATTAACCTGTGTCTTTTGTTATAGGAACATCAACTGTGACCCTTAGTATGGAAAAGTATCATGCCTTTCTGCTCCTGCAACGACCACTGCTACTCTACAGCTGTGTGGGTTGTCAAGTTTGTTAATGACGTCGCTGAATCTAATAGCCTATTGATTCTCAGCCTTCATTTTCCTCCAGTTGAGATCTTCCTTGGTGGATTTCCTTGTGTGGCTTACAGGACACCACGTTTTCATTGTTTCACTTCTACTTCATTTGTTTCTCCTCCTCAGTGTCTTTGCTGGCTCCTCTGAACAGTGGGACACTCGAGGACTAGTTCTTTTTCTCTTCTATCTGTATTCTTTCTATGGTGGCCTCATCTAGTTCTCAGGTAATTACCATTTATAGATGATGATCTCCTGATTTTTAGTTTCAGGCTAGATCTACCCCAAGAAATCAGAATTCATAGCCAAACTTACAAAAACAATTTTTTTTAGAGACAGGAGTCTTATTGTGATGTCCAGGCTATAATGTCATAGCTCACTGCAGCCTCAAGCTCCAGGGCTCAAGTGGTCCTCCCACCTCAGGCTCCAGAGTCGCAGGGACTGCAGGAGCAAGCCACTGTACCCAGCTCCACCCTGCTTATTTCATATTTCCGTTTGAATGTCCATGAGGCATCTCAAATTAATCTTGTCCACCAGGTCTTCTCCTCTCATTAGTTGATGGTAACTCTGTCTTTCTTGTTTTCAAGCCAAAAATCTCAGAATCATTCTAGACTATTTCTTTATTTCTATCCATACCCAATCTGTGAGCAAATCCAGGTGACTTCAAAATATACCCCCAGTCTGGTCAGTTGTCATCACTTCTACGGTTGCATCTTGATTCAACCCACTGCCATCTCTTGCCTCATACCATAGCCTCCCAGTTGCTCTCTGCCCCACTCCTTTGTTATCACAGCAGTAGAGTGGTCTTTTAAAAATGTAGGCCATGAGCGGCACCTGTGGCTCAAAGGGCTAGGGCTCTGGTCCCATATGCCAGAGGAGGTGGGTTCAAGCCCGGCCCCAGCCAAAAACTGCAAAAAAAAATGTAGGCCATTTCCCTGATTAAAATGTCCCAGTGAGTTTCCATCTCATTAGAGTAAAAGCCAAAGTCCTTCAAATGACTTATTAACTCTACAGGTTCTGCCCCACCCATACCGCTCTGACATGTCTTACCACCCACTCTCCCTCCAAACTTACTCTCCTGCAGCCATGCTGCCCTTCTTGTCTGGAGCACCTGCCTCACATTATCCTCTACTCAGGCCTGAGTAGTGGGTGTTCTGCCTGGCTGTTCTTCCCTGGATATCACTTCCTCATGGCCTTCAGGTTTCATCCATCCTGAGTACCCTCTAAATCTGCATTCCTCTACAAGTAGAATTGAGGGGCACTTGTGTCTGTGTATTTGTTCTTGATATTGCCAAATTGTTTTCACGTATAACACAGAGGCATGTAACCTTCCCCACAAACCCGGCCAGTTGAGACTATTAACTTTTGAATGTTTGACAATTACAGTGTAATTTTAGTTTGTGTTTCTTCTGAGGAAATCTGAGAACCATTGGTATTTTCATTTCTGAAAATGGTAAGCTCATCTCTGGCTCATTTTTCTTAGAGTCTTGGTGTTTCTCTTATTTGTAGAAGCTCTTTGTGTGCATTAGGGAAATGAGCTTTTGGTCTATAATGTGAATTGGAATAAAATTTTTCCATTTTGTCACTTGTCTTTGATTTTTTTTCATGGTGGGTTTTCCTATACAGCATTTTATAAAATTGAAAGTCTAAGGTAGCACCTGTGGCTCAGTGAGTAGGACGCCAGCCCTATATACTGGGGGTGGTTGGTTCGAACCCGGCCCCAGCCAAACTGCAACAAAAAGATACTGGGCATTGTGGCAGACACCCATAGTCCCAGCTACTCAGGAGCTGAGGCAAGAGAATCGGCTAAACCCAAGAGCTGGAGTTTGCTGTGAGCTATGATGTCACAGCACTCTACCAAGGGCAACAAAGTGAGACTCTGTCTCCAAAATAATAATAATAATAATAATAAATAAATAAAATAAAATTGGAAGTCTAATTTATTAGTATTTTCTTCTATGGGTTCTGAATATTGTGTCATATTTTGAAAGGCTTCTCCCACCTGAGGTATAGTTTTTAAATCAAAATTATTGACCAGGCATGGTGCTTCATGCCTGTGATCCTAGCACACTGGGAGACAGAGGTGAGAGGATTGCTTGAGCTCAGGAGTTCAAGACCAGCTTGAGCAACAGTGAGACCCCCATCTCTACTAAAAACTAGAAAAAATTAGCTGGGTATTGTGACAGGCACCTGTAGTCCCAGCTACTTGGGAGGCTGAAGCAGAAGGATTACTGGAAACCAGGAATTTGAGGTTGCTGTGAGCTAGGCTGATGCCACAGCACTCTAACCTGGGTCCTAGAGTGAGACTTTTGTCTCAAAAAAAAAAAAAAAATCGGAATTATATCTTTTTTCTATCTGGAATTCATTTTGGTACAAAATATGAGGCACATCTCTGACTTTATGTTATCCCCAAGTGACTACCCCTCCATCTATGGTATACTCCATGTTTTCTCCATTAATGTGAAATGCCATCTACGACATTCTTAGGCAAGAACTTAGTAGTTGTGAGCTGAAGTGTAGTGAACAGTATTTTCTCTTGTGAAACCTGTCCATGCAGAAACCTTGAGCATGCCACCGAGAGCTGCAAACAAGTCAAACCTGTAAAGCGCTGAAAGCCCACACCCAGTAAATGGAAGTATAATGTCTCCAAATTGTAGCTTGAGATGTTGCGAGCACATGATTCTTATATAATTAATTCCTCCCTCCACACACATTTTCTCAAATAATGTCAAAGGGTGATGGGGAATAGTCACATGGTTTTCAGTTGTTTTGCAGACTGACTCCATCTGCATTTGATGAAGACCAGATATTTGCAAATCATTTTGAGCTATGGATAAGAGAAGTGCTGTTGAAATCCTTTATGTTATCTTTAAGATTTAAAGGCCTGTTATTTTGATTTCAGCATTCTTGGCTTAATGAAGTTTAATTTAAATTAGTACAAATTAATCCATCCATGCTCAACTAGCTGCGAAACTGAGCCACTGGGTGTGGGTTGTGAGATCTGAAGCATTAGGAGATGGGATACAATTTTCAGAATCGGTGACAGCATATGGGATCATTAGAGGTGGTTCACCTGGCATCTGTCTACTAGGATGCTTTTTAAACGGGAACACTAAACAATGTTTGGTGATAATTATATCAATAGCAATGACTCTAAGAACTGGCAAAATCCTGCTGAACTCTTTGAATTAAGTTCTGAATCATCAAAAATAATTATGAGCAATACAAATTAACTTTTAAGGTTTTTTGGCTATGTTTCTTAATGGAAATACTTAGTGGTTTGGGGTTTTGTTTAATACACAGACAGGGCTCGGCACCTGTAGCACAGTGGTTATAGTGCCAGCCACATGCAAGAGGCTGGCGCTGGTGAGTTTGAGCCCAGACTAGGTCAGCCAAACAACAATGATAACTGCAACAACAAAAAATTAGCCGGGCATTGTGGCAGGCGCCTGTAGTCCCAGCTGCCTGGGAGGCTGAGGCAAGAGAACCACTTGAGCCTAGGGGTCTGAGGCTCCTATGATGCCATGGCACTATACCAAGGGTGACATAGCGAGACTCTGTCTAAAAAAAAAAAAAAAAAAAAAAAGACTCAGGATGAGTATAGTCTTTTTTTTTTTTTTAATTTCAGGTTGATATGAAGGTAAAATTATTAGGTTACATTGTTTGTGTTTGTAGGTAGAGTCCAAGTTGTAGTTGTGCCCCTCACCCAGCAGGTGTGCCACATACCCTTCCACATGCCCATTAGGTGAGAACACACCAGTCCCCTCCCTCCTAGCCCCTCCCCCCACTTAAGTTTAATTGTGTTTTTCTCTCCCGTGTGAGTGTAGTAGTTTACCTATTGGTTTCGTATCAGTATTGAGTACATTGGATTCCTGCTTTTTCGTTCTTGTGATAACTATTTTTTTTTTTTTTATGGTTAAAAAAGTTTGGGTTTTATTGTTTTTGCTAAACAATACTAAAAAAAAATTCATTTTGAAGGCAGGGCTTGAATGATTTAATTTTGATCCATTTAAGTAAAAAAAAAAAAAAAAAAAAGGAAGGGGAAAGAGATCATGGCCAGTTAACCCCCACTCCACCCCCAGAGCTATAGCCAGTCACATGAGCATCACCCATATCCCACTGGGTGCCTGATAATCAGATGGTGGTGTACTCTGCCCCATGAGACCTCCTGAGGGCACGGGGGCAATGGATGCCAGTTTTAGCTTTCAGCTGGTTAGTAGAACCAGACAGAGTCGTGGTCTAAAGTCCAGAAGTTCTTTCTAGGTTTTCTGCCCAATGGCTGAGCAAATACAAACTGTCATAAGCTTGTAAAATTACAAGGAGGTGGAAGTGGGGCATAAGAGCAGGAAGATGGCAGAAGAGAAATTGTAGGTTGGCCAAGCTTCTTCCTGGGCTAGCAGCTCTGGATACAGATTTAAAGAGACATCTGGGGAGGTGGACTGTAGGTTTCCTATAAAAGAAAATCATCCCTCAAGGAGGAAAAGCTGAGATGTGGTATGCAATAAAAGCTCTTCCTGCAGAGGCACAGGAGGAAGGGCAGCTGACTCTCCCATTTGGAGAGAATGGTAAGGAGAGTCCTTCTAGAACCAGGCAGAGGGTGAATCCTGAGGTTTGGGCCAAATGTGAGACTGATGCACACACAAAGACTAAAAGCCATCAGGAACCCTCAAAGCCAAATTCCATCTGCATACACTGGCTTTACAAAGTGCTGCAGGAGATTCTTGCTGTGAACGAGAGTTAAGCTAGTTGCCTGCCTATGGGTGGTGGGAAGGACAATACATTTTTATTTCCAGAGGGGTGAGATGGGAAGAACGGCCGTGATCTAGTAAAAAGAGACCTGCAAGAAGCAGAAAATATTTAAGAGAACATTTATATATTTTCATGTATATATTTAAAATTAAGAAAAATAAAACTAATTCAGGCCATGACCTATGCAAAAAAGAGAGAGAGAGACAGAGAGAAAAGAAAGAAGGAAGGAAAGAGAGAGGAAAGAAAGAAGGAAGGAAGGAAGGAAGGAAGGAAGGAAGGAAAGAAAGAAAAGAGAAGAAAGATTAAAGTGAAACCTCTGCTGCTCTGGTTTCAACTTAATCACAGTCAGCTTGTTACTTTTAGAAGAAAAGATGTAAACGTTTCTTTCAATCACTCAGAAGTGATTGAAACACTTATAAAAACAGAATGGCAGGAACAGACTAGAAAAGGAAAGTCCGAAGTAAAAGGGCAGAGTGGGAAAGAAATTTTCAAAAATAAAATTAACAAGGTGACCGCTCCAGGAGGGGGGCTGTGAAAAGGCCAGGGTGGACCAAAGTCTGTTAGTCAAGTAATGATTCAACTTTTAAATTATTCTCTTGTCTTTTTTGTTGGGTGTTTTGTTTGTTCAAGTCTAAGATTTGGAAATGCTGACCCTAAGAGTCAACAGGACATAAAGGATCCCTTCCCTCCCCCGCCTGCCTCCGCTGAAGCCACCTCAACCGCCTCTGTGGCTGGATGCTGGAAGAGTCCTCCACGTATATGGACTCAGGATGACGGGATAGCCTTCTTCTGTGGTTGCTGGGCTTGTGAACGTTGCAGTATCTTTTGGCTTTCCACATCTCTAAACTGTTTTTCAACTATTTTGCGTACTTGGCTCAGTGCACTCCCCTCTTTGACTTTTCAGTTTTCCACTTGATATGGGGGTGTAATAACAACTTCTTCCATGACTACAGTGTTTTTTTTCATGCCTTTTACAGTCTTTAATGGTCTTGTGAATGGTCTGGAAGAGCTGCTGGCCCTCTAGGGAGACACCAGCACTGATATTATAGGCCTGGCTCAGATACTCCCCTTTCTCCGTCCTGCTTTGCTGGCAAGCTTACTAACGTTGAGTGAAGCTAGGGCAGAAGGGGTTTCTGTTTGGTCATTAATTATTTCCATTTCTGAAACATACTGTAAGTTTATAAGCGGGATGTCTGCGTGATTGGGCTTTCTACTGGAAGAGGGACATTTTAAAGCCAGCATTTTGGCCTGGTGGTCGAAGGCTACCACCCTGCCCTGCAGCTGCTGCTCCCAGCAGGTCCGGCCAGCACCTGGCTCCCAACGCTGAAGTACTCACCTGGAGTGGCTCCCAACGCTGAAGTACTCACCTGGAGGAGCCGTCAGCTTGGGAGAGCAGCGTGTGATACTTTATTAAGGAGAATGTTCTCCAACTCCATCCAAGTTAGTATAAAAGATGTCAAGTCTCCATCTTTTGTTAGGGCTGTAAGTATTCCATGGTATACATATACTATGGTTTGTTAATCCATTTATGTGTTGATT
>CAUYPK010034667.1:0-15458 GCA_963574355.1 Loris lydekkerianus | reverse complement strand
TCCAGCCCCCCTCACCGCAGTGTCCCCTGACCCCACGGGAAGCCCGTTCCCGCCCTGTCCAGGTCGGTGGAGAAGCTGGTGCGGGGTCCAGCCCCCTTCACCTCAGTGTCCGCAGACCCCACGGGAAGCCTGTTCCGCCCTGTCCAGGTCGGTGGAGAAGCGGGTGCGGGGGCCAGCCCCCCTCACCGCAGTGTCCCCTGACCCCACGGGAAGCCCGTTCCCGCCCTGTCCAGGTCGGTGGAGAAGCGGGTGCGGGGTCCAGCCCCCCTCACCGCAGTGTCCCCTGACCCCACGGGAAGCCCATTCCCGCCCTGTCCACCTGAGCGGAGCTGCAGGGTCAGCGGGTCCGGCCGGGAGAGGATCATCCACAGCCATGTAAGAAAGTAAATAACAAAAGTCTTGAAGCAACATCATACGGGGAAAAAATACATGATCACCCTAAGGTACAGGAGAAAGGTTTGACAGCATCCAGCACGTCTGGGTTCGAAAAACACTCCCCGCAGTAAGATTAGAAAAGAACCTCCCTGACTACAGGGAATCTACGAAAAGCGACTGAACGGAGAAAGACCAAGTTATTTCACCCTAAGTTTTCCTTCCTTCCTTCCTTTTCAAAAATAAACGTTCAATGTTTCCATCTTTGCCATTTTTTTTTTTTTTTTATTGGACACAGAGTCTATGTCACCCTTTGCTAGAGCGCTGTGGCATCACAGCTCACAGCAACCTCCAACTCCTGGGCTTAAGCGATTCTCTTGCCTCAGCCTCCCGGGTACCTGGGGCTATAGGCTCCCACCACAACACCCGGCTGTTTTTTATTGTAGTTGTCATTGGTGTTTAGCGCAGGCCCTGTTCAAACCCCCAGTCTCAATGTATGTGGCTGGTGCCTTAACCACTGTGCTATGAGCCGAGACAATTTTACCCTAATTTGATGGAAAACACAAGGTGCCCGTTCTCACCACGTCTGGTAAACGTTGCACTGGTGGTTCCAGTCAGGGCAACTGGACGGGAAAGTGAACTGAAGGAATATGGGAAAGGAAGAAGTGAAATTATCTGTGTTCACAGGTGACATGATTTTATACATGGCAGGCAGAAAACCCTAGGAAATCTGCTAAAAATATTTTAACCAGAAATCAAATTCAGAAAGACAGAACCCAAAATTCATATTCAGAAATCACTTGTATTTTTATGTAACAGCAATAAAAATGCAAACATGAAATTAAGAAAATAATTCAATTCAAAATAGTGTCAAAATTATAAAATATCTGGTAGTTAATATAACAAAAAGAAGTGTAAAGTTTACACTTAAAAGCACAAAACATCAAGTGAAGAAGACCCAGGTTAATGGAAAGATACTCTGTTCACAGATAAAGCTCAGCCTTACTCAGGTGGCACCGCCCACCTGAATGATCTACAGACTTACTACAATGCCCCCTGCCTACCAAACTTCCACTCACCTCTTTTTTTCTTGCAGACATTGATGAGCAAATGCTAAAATTCATATAGAAATGTGAGAGGCCAAAATGTCAAAACAGTTTTGAAAAAGGAAAAGTTGCAGCACACATTTTTTCTGGTTTTGAAACTTGGTACAAAGCTACATAATCAAACCAAGTTGACACTGATAACAAATGTGTATATACATCAATCGAATAGAGTTGAGAGTCCAGAAATAATCCCATCCATCTATGGACAACTGATGTTCCAAAGGACGGGTCAAGATTATATTAGATACTTTCTCCATTGAAGGTTCTTGTCACCTTAATTGGATATTTTGCTAAAATTTGGGCTGAGCAGGGATTTACATAAAAAGCTAAATCAAAAACCTCCCTGAGCAGGTGTAGGAGAACCAGGATGAAGTTGGTTAAGGCGAGAGTTCTTGTCAAGTATAATCATTAAAATTATTCAATCATCCAATTATTTGGATATTCAAACCACAAATTGACTAAAATAACTAGACTCCATTAGGAAAGAAATACTTTTTAAAAAATTATACAGTAAGTTCTATTTTTGTCTGGAAAGTATCCAGCCATTGTGGATATTGTTTTTCACGTTACACAGCTGATTACTTTTCGAACAGTTCTAACATGCAAATATACACAGGGTAAAAAAAATTTACAGCTGCTTGAGGACTTCACTGAGATAAATTTGTAAGATTTCTCTATTTTAGTTGGAAGGTTTCTTAATTTTATTGTATTTTATGTATTGTAAACTTCTCCAATAAGAGTTTTTATTTCAGATTTGATTGTAGTCCATATCTATATACCATATACACTTGAGTATAAGCAGAGTTTTTTTGGCACAAAATTTGTGCTGAAAAATCCGAACTCGGCACAAATTTTGTGCCGAAAAAACTCGGCTTATACTCGAGTATATACAGTATATATACACGCACACACATATACACACACGTACATACATACATACATTCTTTATAAGTATACAAGTAGAGCCCCATCTTATACCTTACAACCAGGTATAAATCTACTGAGACCCCAGAGCAAAAGTTTTAAACAGCAACAGTGATTGTACCTACTACGCACAGTGCGTTGAAGGTGATTAAATGTGTTTGCAGCATTATGGTACCATCATGACAATAACAACCTTCATCAAGCGATAGAACCTGTAACCATGTCAGGACGCTGTATTCGTTTTTCTTTCTTTCACTATGACAAATACCATTTTGAAGATTTTTTGGTCTCAAGTTTATGAAAAAGCCCTCCTGAGTTTATTTCCAACTACTATTTTTATTCTACCTATATGAAGAAGAATTTAAAGTACAAAATAAAAGCCAAAAAAGCACAGAAACAGAGAACAGATTCGTGGGCTGGCTGGAGTTTGTGAGGGGAGGGTGGGAGCACAAAGGCGCTTCAGGAAGCATTTGGGGTGCTGCGTGTGCTCCCCATTCTCTCTGTGGCATTGTTGGCATAAATCTGGTATTTGTAACCCCTCGTAGAACTGGGTACCAAGAACGTGAATTTTTCTGTAAGTGAATTGCAAACGTTTTTAAAAACATTTTTAAAAAGACACAATGCAAGCAGAAAACTGGAGAAGCCAGGGAAAAAAAGATAAACATGTCATAAACTGGGATGATGATACTGAGTTCTGTTTTTAGAGATTGTGTACAGGTTATGTGCAATTGCAGCCAGCTTTATTTTATACTGTAGAATGCTATGGTAGAAGTCAAGATCAGAAATGCTGGTATGAAAAGTTGTACAACTTTTTTCATGCTATACTTTATTAAATAATTCAATGATTATGAGTTGCTTCTCATATAATCATGCTAAACCTATCTAAGGTTATTCAGTTATGGACATGTGGGAAATGATTTTTTAAGTAAGTGTCAACAAAAAATTGGAAACTAGTAATGACAGACATATTGGAGAATCATTACTCCTATCTATGATTACCATAAATAGCATTTTGTTAAATTGAATTTAAAAACTGAGGAAATAGGGTGGTGCCTGTGGCTCAAAGGAGTAGGGTACTAGCCTCATATACCTGAGGTGGCAGGTTCAAACCCAGCCCCGGCCCAAAAAACTGAAAAAAAATAAGAAAAAAATTGAGAAAATAGATTTTATGCTTTTTTTTTTTTTTTTTCACCCCAAGTCTGTATTTTATTTTCACAAAGAATTACAGTTCGGAAGAAACCAATCAATAAACAAATATTTCCTGAATAACCACCATATACATGACCATGCAAGACAGGAAAGGAGGAGTACTAAAATATATATTACTAGTTCTTTCCTCAGGAGCAATTGTTAGCAATGTGTTAAAAATTCTAATATGCATATCTGATATACAGTAATAAAGTTATAATCTCAAAGTAGTTCGGGTTTTAAACTCCCCAAAATCTCCTTTTTTTTATTATTAAATCATAGCTGTGTACATCAATGCGATCATGGGGCACCATGCACTGGTTTTATAGTTTTTCAGGTTTATACTCTTGAAGTTAAGCTACATGTCTATAAGTCCTGTAGGAAAGATGTTACAGGAAGACCTGTAACCTTATATGTTTTCCAGGAAAGGAGACACGGAACCTTCATGTAGGTCAAGAACCTTCCATGGTCTCTCCAGCCCTGAAATCTCCAGGTATCATCAGTGTCACTATAACATAACAAGTAGTAGGTACCTGCCTGACTACTGGCCATTGACAGAAGAAAATATTTAAATACTTGTCTTTGAAAAACATAACTTTTCTCATGGCAGAACTATCTAAATGGAACTTCTGTAAATAATGTATCAACATTTTGCCCAAGAAAAACCACCAGATGAGCTATTCATTTTTTTTATACATTTCAGTTATTTCTTTCTAAAAGAAAATGTAGATTTTATGACTCAAATTTTGTCCCTGTTTTAAATTGATATAAAACCCTTCTTTATGTTTTAAGTAATTTTTGTTTGATATGTTGATGAGAAGAAATACATGTCTATGAAATAAATTTTATAGACACCAAAGGGAAAAAAAATTATATATTCTTAATCTTTTTAATGCAGAGAAAATGTCTCTCAATTTTCTGTATGTTAGAAGTTCAATAAAATTTTGTAACTTGTTAGTATTGTTTAAAATCTATTCTTCAGTTTGACTCTCAGCTTGATGTTTGTTGGTGTATATGAATTCTACTGAATTGTATACATGGATTTTATAACCTGAGATTTTGCACAATTTATTTTTCAGTTGAATCATTGATATTTTGCAGATATGATCACACTTCTGATATGAGTGATAGTTTGATCTGTTTTTTCCCCATTTTGACATCTTTAATTTCCTTCTCTTATCTAATTGCTCTGGTGAGAAAACTTCCAGCACTATGTTGAATAAAAGTGGTGAAAGAGGGCAACCTTGTCTGAGTTCAGTTCCCAGTGGGAATGCTTCCAATTTTTCCCTGTTCAGTATGACGTTGGCTATAGATTTGTTGCATATAGCCTTTATAATGTTGAGGAATGCACCATCAATACCAATTTTCTTGCATATTCCTATCATGAAAGGATGGCAAATTTTGTCAAATGCTTTTTCTACATCAATTGGAAGGGTCATGTGGTCTTTTTTTTTGCATCTATTTATATGGTGAATTATATTTATAGACTGACGTGTGGTAATCTATCCTGCTGTCTATGGGATGAAGTCCACTTGTTCATAGTGAATTATTTTTTTGTTGTTGTTGTGCTGCTGAATTCATTTTACTTAAATTTCATTGAGAATTTTTGCATCTATATTCATAAGGGATATAGGTTTGAAGTTTTCTTTAGTTGTATATTTTTCTGGCTTTGGTATCATGGTGATATTGGCTTCATGGAATGAGTTGGGGAGAATTCCTTCCTCCTAAACATTGTGGAATAATTTCTGGAGTATAGGTACAAGTGCTTCTTTGTACGTTTGGTAAAATTCGAGTGTAAAACCATCTGGTCTGGAATATTTTTTACTTGGAAGATTTTTTTATTTCTACTTCCATTTTGGTATTTGATATTGGTTCAGGAGTTCTGTCTTCCTGGTTGAGTGTTGGGAGGTTGTGTGCTTTCAAGAATTTGTCCATTTTCTCCATATTTTCAATTTTATGGGCCTCGAGAATTTTATAATATCCTGAGATGATGCTTTACATTTCTGTAATATTGGCTACAATTTCCCCTTTTTCCCTTCTAATTGAACTTATTAGAGTCCTTTCTTTTCTATGTCTAGTTAATCTAGAGAGAGGCGTGTCAGTGTTGTTTGTCTATTCAAAGTACCAACTCTTTGCTTCAATCATCTTCTGGGTAGTTTTGTTCTCAATTCATTAGTTCTGCTCTGAGCTTGCTCATTTCCTTTCTTCTGCTGGGTTTGGGATTAGCTTGCTCATCCTTTCCCCATTCTTTGGAATGATTCATCAGACTATTGATTTGTGACTTTTGTGTCTTTTGGATGTGAGTGTTTAAGGGCACCAATTTTCCTCTCTGGACAGTTTTTGTAAACTTGCATCCTCATTGTCATTTTGCTTGAGAATCTTTTGTTTTCCATTTTTTTCCTCTTCATTGACCTATTATTCAACATTAGGTTGTTTAGGGACATGTTTCTGCTGGAATTTATTTCTAGTTTTATTCCACTATGGTTTGAGAAGGTGTAAGGTAAAATTTCTGGGGTTTTTTTGTTTGTTTGTTTGTTTGTTTGTTTTTTTATATTTGTTGAGACATGTTTGCTGTCTAGGATTGGTTAATATTAGAGCATATTCCATGTGCTGAGAAGAGCATATATTCATTTTTTTGGAGGTAAATGTTCTATAAACATTAATTCCATTTGTTCTAGAGTTCTGTTGAGACCCGTTGTTTCTTTTTTTATTTTCTGCTTGCGGGATCTGTCCGGTTCTGTCAGTGGGGTGAAGTCCCTGGCAATTATGTTTATCATAATCCCTTTCATGGTGGTGGCAAAGAAAATAAAATAACCAGGAATATACTTTAAAAAGGAGGTAAAAGACATCTATAGGGAGAACTATGGGCCACCAAGGAAAGAAAACACTGAGGATGTAAACTGATGGAAAATGGTATCTAGTGCTCATAGATGGGCAGAATTAACATAATTAAAAAGGCTATGCTACATAAAGTTATTTACAGATTCAATGCAATTGCCATGAAAATGCCAATGCCACTTTTCGCAGATCTAGAAAAAATAGTTCATGGGCAGAATTAACATTATTAAAATGGCTATAGTACCTAAAGCTATTTACGATTCCATGCAATCCCCATGAAAATGTCAATGACACTTTTCACAGATCTATAAAAAATAGTTCTATGCATTGTATGGAACCAAAAAAGACCATCTATAGACAATACAGCCTGATATAATAAGAAAAAAGTGGGAGGAATCACATTACCAGGTTTTAAGCTATACTACAAGGCTATCGTAACCAAAAGCAGCATGGTACTAGCACAAAAGCAGAGACACAGAACTATGAGTCAGAAGGCAAAACCCAGAGATTAAATGATCCTTATATTCCTAGCTTATATCTGACAAAACACACAAACCCTTCATCGGGAAAAAAAAAAAAAATCCTTGTTCAATAAATGGGGCCAGAAAAGTTGGATAGCCACCTGTAAAAGATTGAAACAGGAGCCACACCTCTCATCACTCACGAACATTTACTCACAATGATTGAAAGACTTAAACCTAAGGCAGGAAACAATAACAATTCTAGAAGAAATGTTGGAAAAACTCTTACATACATTAGCCTAGGCAAAGAAGACCTCCAAAGCAATCATAGCAACAACAAAAATAAATAAATGGAACCTGATTATATGAAAATGCTTCTGCACAGCTAACACTCAAAAGAGCAAACAGACAACTCACAGAAAAGGAGAAAATATTTGCATGCTGGGCGTCTGATAAGGGACTGATAACCAGGATCTACAAAGAACTCAAACAAGTCAGCAAGAAGCAACCAAAACAGCCCCATTAACAAGAGGACAAAAGACACAAATAGGAACTTTTCAAATGAAGATGAAGCTACAGCCAACAAACTCATGAAAAATGCTGAACACCGCCAATCATTAGGGAAATACAAACTAAAACCACAGTGAGATAACCTTTAACTCCAATGAGAATGAGTCCCTGTGCAACAGATGTTAGCATGAATGTGGAGAGATGGCATTCTCAGTGTTGGTGAGATTGCAAAATTGTACAACCAAAGAACTTATAGTAGACCTACGATTTGATCCAGCAGTCCCACTGCTGGGTATATACCCAAAGTAAAAAAAAGGTCCTTTTATAAAAAGGACACCTGCATGCCGGGAGCCAATACCTTAAGAAATAAAAAGCTTATAATAGAAATTTACAGCCAGGAGGAATTTATGGGCGGGTAGGGCATTGTAACTCTTGGTTCCAGGAATTTGGTTCCAGAAACTGTAAACACCACACCTGTTACCAGAAACCCCCCACCCTAAACTCACCCATGAGCACACCCACCCCCACTTGTGTTTAAATAGCTGTTAAAAAATAAAGTTTTTGGGAGCTTGATCAGAATCCTGTCTTGCTCCCCATTCTTCGTGCCTCTTGTTCCCTTCTTTCACTCTCTCCCTCCATATCCTAGGTCCCTGCTGAACTAGCCCCGCGGGCCGGGGTACCTGCACTCCAAAGTTTATAGCAGCACATTTTTCAATTGCAAAGACATGGAATCAATACAAGTGTCTAACAGTATATGAGTGGATTAAGGAAATGTAATATACGCATACCATGGAGTATTACTCAGCTAAAAAAAAACAGCAATCTAGTGTCTTTGTGAAAGTCTGGATGGAAGTGAAAAGCATTCTTCTAAGTGAAACATCCTAAGAAAGAAGAAACAAACACATGTACTCATTACGAAATTGGAACTAATTGATCAACACTTCAGTGCACATAGGGAAGTTAATTTCAGTGAAAATTAAGATGGGAGGAGAGAGATGGGCAAACTCACTCCCTTTAGGTACAGTGCACACTATCTGCGTGACAGATACACTGATAACTTCGACTCAATCTGTACAAGGTATATAAACAAACCATCTTTACCCCCTAATATTCTGAAATAAAATAAAAATCTTTGGCTCTATTGTGGCTTAACTGATATTTCTCAAGATTTCTCTCTATTTACATTTACTTCCTTACTAAAGGAAAATATGGAATTACCAGTTATTTGATATATGTAACTATGTATCATTTAATATATGTAACTATGAAATTTTTTAAAAATCTATTCTATTTCCCGTATCAATATATATTCATATGAAATACAATGCTAATAAGATTTCAGATGCTGAAATTTATAGCCAATGTTAAAATCTTACTACTTTTACTTATTAGTTTCATACATTGCTCAAATTACTTAATGTCTCTAGACTTCATTTGCTAAATTTATAAAACAGAATTAACTCTCCAAAACCAATTTGATTAGCATAAGTCTTGAATAATGGTAGCTGCCAAATTGTGTTGGATATAAATTAATAGTAGTCACAATCTCAATGTTAGGTTAAGATAAAAGCAAATCTCAGTCCAAGTGCTTTTGAACAGTACATAACAGTGGTTCTCAACCTTCCTAATGCCGCAAACCTTGAATACAGTCCAAAGGGGTCACAACCCACAGATTGAGAGCTGTTGGTATTTAGGGATGTATTCTATTGCCAACCAAACAATAGTTTATATACCCCAATATATACATACACATGGCAATGTGCCCAAACTCTGTCTCTTAATGTACTGTAACCACAATCTTGCACAAAAGATAATGCAAATATTGTCAAACAATATTCCAGAATCTGTGTCTTGGATTAAGCATCAGTGAGGCAGAAATCTTCTAACCTGGTATCTAGACAGGTCCTATAACGTTAATTTTTATGTGTCAAATTGACTCGGTCACTGTAACCAGATATTTGGTCAACATTGTTAGGGATATTTCTGTGAAGTAGTTTTTTGAATGAAATTAACAGTTTAATCTATCTTGAGTAAAGTATTATCCTACATAACGTAGACATCATTTACATTTGAAGCCCAGAGTGGGACCACCTGTGACCTCAGCGTAACACACTTCCCTGGCTCTTTGGCCCTTAGGCCTTTTCTGCAGATTTGGGACTTTTCAAGTTTCCACAATCAAGTGAGCTGATTCTTAAAATAAACTCTTTCTTTTTCTTTCTCTCCCTCTCCCTCAATCTCTCTCTCTCGGTTTTACTCTGTCCCTCCATCTCCATTTGTCTCCCTCTGCATGTAGCTGTCTGTCATCTCTGTGGCTAGTCAGCTCATCTTGTTCATTCTGCTTCTCTAGAAAACCCTGGTTGACACCAGGGTAAAGGAACAGACCTGAGTTAGGCCTTCCTAGATTCTTCTGCCCTCTTTACTAAGGGTGGGAACAAGAGTGTTGTGATGTTTTGTACCGCGATGACCATTTCAAACATAAAATTCCACTTCTGACATTCTTCTTTTAATTAGTAAACCCTGTGGTATTGATGAAGATGAGAAAGCTGAGCCCCTTGTGACAGCCATACTCTGATTGTAGTCATTTTCATCCAATCCCAGCCCACCCTCCAAAGAAGTTGCTTGCCTAGGAAATGCCCTGAGCTTTAGGATTATGGCTTAACCAAATAAACATTCTCCTTTATGTCCTGTTGTCTATATGGAGCATTGAAAAGTAGTATTATTGCTAAATAATAGCACATCCTTTATAAGATTATAGGAGGATGGATGAGTTAATAGATAAAACTGGAAGGGCAGGCTCTGGCAGGTAGAAAGCATTTTGTCACCATTAATACTAATTTCATTTCTCAGTACATGGACACGTCATCAGTTATTTAACCAACCTACTCCTCACATAAGAAAGTGTCCTTAAAGAAAAAAGAGCTTTGAGGGTGATGAATCTATGAAAGTTGTCTTCTCTGTTAGAACTTGATGATTTAGACTTTAAAAACAGATCTCTATAATTATCACTGGTACACTTTTCTGTTTAAGAAGAAAGTAGAGCCGGACGTGGTGGCTCACACCTGTAATCCTAGCACTTGGGAGGCCAAGGTGGGTAGATTGCCTGAGCTTATGTTTTGAAGACCAACCTAAGCCAGAGTGAGACCTTGTCTCTAAAAAATAGCCAGTGTTCTGGTGGGGGGCTGTAGTCCCAGCTACTCAGGAGACTGAGGCAAGATAATTGCTTGAGTCCAAGAGTTTGAGGTTGCTGTGAGCCATGGCACCATGGAATTCTACCAAGAATGACTAAGACTCTGTTTTAAAAAAGAAAAAAAAAAAAAAAAAAAAAAAAAAAGTAGAGCCATTACACAGAATGTCATTCAACAATAGGAGGTAAGGTCAGGAGGCAGTAATTACTTTTCTACATAAATTTATGTTTTAATTTTTTTTTTAACACTTTTTTTTCTGGAATGACAAACCACTGCATTCCAATTTCCTGGGATATGTTGCAAATTAGAATATGAATCTTATACAGAAATGCTATGAGGACTAACCACTTAATTTTGACGGTTTGGAGAAACATCAAAAGGAATATATTCAAATTTTTTAAAACAAATGCATTTTGTTAATTAATGTTATAAAATTACTTCTTTCATAAAAATCAAAACGTTAATAGTGTTCTTTTTCTAAGGTTTGAACTTGTATAATTGTGGTTAATTTGTCCTAAAGTTGCCTCTGTACATAGTAAATTACAACCTAACTTAAGAATACATTCTTGAGTCCCAGCCAGTAACAGCAGCTGAGATTCAGCCAGTTACATGCTGCCAACTAGTCAGCCCATGGACATATAAGGCAAGTGCCTCATCTTACCATGACCAAATAAGACAATCACCAAACTCTAACCAATCAAGCTATTTCTATATTACACATCTTTTTTCTGTCTGTAAGTACTGCTTGCTCATGTTGCTGGGAGGAGGTCTCCCAGTTCTGAATGCTGCCTGATTCATGAGGCTTCTTTGGTCAAATAGATGCTACTAAATTTAATTTGTCTAAAATTTTCAGACTTCGGGACAAACATTTATGCTGATTTTATTTTCATATGTAAAAATTTTTCCCAATTTTTCTGTTATAAGGTAAGCTATTAAAAAATCAGAGACACAACTCAGAGTTCTTGGCTTCACTACCTAAAACTATCTGTAAAATTTTTTATTTTCTCAGACACTGGAGGATGTTTGATAGGGCTCTATCCCCAATCAATAACACCATCTATTTAGCAGAGCTCTACCCCTCAACCAGTAACACTGCATATTTGACAGAGGTCTACCCCTAAGCCATAACACTGTTTATTTGATGGAGCTCTACCTCCAACCAGTAACACCATCTATTTGACAGAGCTCTACCCCCAACAAATAACACCATCTATTTGATAGAGCTCTACCCCCAACAAATAACACCATCTATTTGATAGAGCTCTATCCCCAACAAATAACACCATCTATTTGATAAAGCTCTACCCTCCAACCAGTAACACCATCTATTTGATAGAGCTCTACCCCACAACCAGTAACACCACCTATATGTAGAGCTTAACCCCAACCAGTATCACCATCTATTTGGTAGAGCTCTACCCCACAACCAGTAACACCATCTATTTGGTAGAGCTCTACCCCACAACCAGTAACACCATCTATTTGACAGAACTCTACCGCAAATCAATAACATCATCAGGAGCTTCTAATTGTCCTCTCCCTTTAGCTCTTTCTGTGAAAAACGGCAAATTAGGCTTGATGCCCATAGCTCAGTGGTTAGGGTACCAGCCACATGTACCAAGGCTGGTGGATTTGAACCTGGCCTGGGCCTGCTAAACAACCAATGACAACAACCAAAAAATAGTCGGGTGTTGTGATGGGCACCTGTAGTCTCAACTACTTGGGAGGCTGAGGCAAGAGAATCACTTAAACCCAAGAATTTGAGGTTGCTGTGAGCTGTAATGCCATAGCACTCTAGCAAAGGGTGACATAGTGAGATTCTGTATCAAAAAAAAAAAAAAAAAAAAAAGGCAAATTAAAGATGGAATCATTGAACTTTTATTTTTTAATTTTTAAATAATTTTTATGTCACATTAATATGGAGGTACATACGATCAGGTTGGAAATTCTTCTTTCATTCTCAACAGAGTTTTTTTGTCACTTCATCCTGGATAATGGAATTGAGTAAGTATATGTGTCCTGTTAAGCCTAAATCCTTACATAATCTTAATGGTCCTCTGGCTCACCCTGTAATACCTTCCACTGATATTTCAACTGTGATCATATAATGATTTAATAATGGAGCCTTAGACAAACATTACTAGTGCTGCCCTGCTAGTGAGCCCCAGTGTTCCACAAGGAACTGCCTATTGGCCTCTGATAAGACATATTATTTTTCAGTGCAGGATTTAATAAGTAACCATAACTGTGGGCAACTCTAAACCCCGCAAGGCAGAAAATAACCTGTTAGAAACCGAACATTGTTCTACACCTCTTAATTTACACTTTAGAATAAAGAAGAATTTGCCAGCAGGCATAAATTCCCTTAAATGGGCATCTTTTGATAGAATGCTATTTCTGTGGCTTGGCATAAATGTCAATGAGGTTATGATTAGAAATCTGCCTGAAATTAGCTACTGTTTCAAAAGCTACAGTTGCCCAGAAAACATCTTTAAATTTTCTTGCTGAAGTTGTTTTAGATAACATGATTGGTTTGGACTCCCTGCTGGCTGAGCAGGGAAAGTGTGTGCAGTAGTGAACACCTCCTGCACTTGGAGAAGTGTGCCTTCAGGGTGGAAGCTCAGTGGTAAGAAATGAGCAAACAAGTTACTTGGTTCCAACAAGCATGTTCCTCTTCCAGATTATTGCTGACATATTTTGATTATTGACTGGTTCAATTTGTGGGGGTTCCTGTCAAGGTGTGTATGTTAGTCTCTCAGCAGTATCCTCCCCAAAGTCAGCATAATAATCTCTGTAGTTCTCTCCAAGAGTCTTAAATGCCATAAGTAGCCATCCATTATGTGAAATGATGTTATCACGAATCACAAGAGCATAAAGGAATTTGCTAAGAATTGGCTTAGATGATTATGGAGCCTTGCAAATCTCAGGATACGCAGAGTGGGTCGGCAACGCTGCAGTCTGTGTCTCAAGGCCTGAGACCCGGGAGAGTCGATGGCGAAGTTCATCCCAGGAAGAGCCAGAATGACCACTGGAATTTGAAGGCAGGAACAGAAGCTGAAGTTCAGGTTTAAAGGCTGTCAGGCAAGAACTCTCATCACAGAGGGGTGAGCCCTTTTGCCCTGCCTTCTGCTGACCAGATGAGGCCCAGCATGTTGGGGGGGGGGGGGGAGGACAATGTGCTTTACTTTTACCTGTTTAAGTGTTAATCTCATTCCAAAATACCTCCAGAGAAACACCCAGAATAGCGTTTGACCAAGTATCCTGGAACCCCATGACCCAGTGAAGTTGAAAATTAACCACCACAGACAGTTACTTTCTGACATAAATTTCAAATCTTGAATTTATTCATTTGCTCTAAAAATATGTATCAAGTGCCTGATATACAAACCAAAGGATCAAGGCACTGAATATATGTACATTATTATTGGTGATTCACTCAAATCTCCCTGGCTCCCTTTGGACATATGTAAACTCCTTATCAAGTTTACACCTGCAGCTCTCCTTGAAGAAAGGTCTGGGGCTCTTGGAGAGATTTTATAGATGAGAGCAGAGATCCAAAATTGCCAGAAGCTGTCTCTTCCCTCCCAACCTCCCCAGCATAGTCTGCAGACTTGTTTGAGAATAAGAAAACCCAGCTCTCATTCCTGGAGTCCCCCACAGTTTCTGGTAGAATTTACAATGTAGAGTCCCAGTGTGACAGCTTCAGATGGAGACTTGAGCAGGAATTGCTTGCTTGCTGGACTTCCTTCCCTCCCCGGCCATACCGACCAGCTTGTCCTATAAGCACTTTCTTATGAGGCAATTGGAGTGTCCCTCCTTAAATGAGGGAGCTGTGGGCTCTTAACTTGATGGGGCTTCTTAGCGAGGAACAGCAGCACCTCAGCCTCACACAGGTTCATGGAGAATATTCTAGGCCTTTCGGACAGAAAGATTACTTTGAGAAATCCTAACTCTAAGAATTAAACTTATCTACTAATTCATCAGCGCACTAACGTCCATTAAATTTTGTTTCTATTCTTAATTTTTTTGGGGGGAGGAGGATTAATTGAAGACAAGGAAAAGATATTTTTAATTTGAATTTTTTGTTTTTTCTTACAGAACTCCATGTGGTGGCAATTGCTCAGCCTGGGGAATCGTGAGCCTATGCCTGTCAGTTCTGACAGGCTGACACTCTCCCTATGCCATGTCACGCAGACACACCAGAACCCGGAAACCCACACTCTGACAGGCTGACACTATCCCTAGGCCACGTCACACAGATGCACCAGCACCCCGAAACCCGCCACTCTGACAGGCTGACACTCTCAAAATAGACCAAAGAAACTCCAAGTAGAAAACACCTCCCCGTTACTCCCCATTACTTCCTGGCACACAGGATGTAAAAGGTGAATGCCTGTGCATTGTCATATTTAAAAGAGGTGACATTACCAATTACAGCGTTCTAAATGTCACCCAGTTCTTTTCATCCCTGCCTCTTTCCATAATTCAGATACCTACTCTCAGAATGTTCTTGTCCTTATAACAAAGTGAAAAATAGCCGAAAATCTACATTGCTAAGAGGTACAAGGGACATTAAAATTTATCCAGTTTTACACCTCAGTTCACAGTTTGTTGCAGACATGAGACAGTAAGTCACTGGTGGGATTGAATATCTAACTGTAGTCTTGTGTCAATTATGGTAAATACAGTTTTGCTTTATGAAAGACGTTGTCGTGGGCATGTATCCCCATAGAGAAGTAAATGTTTCCACTGGTCTTATCTTGACTTGCAAGTCTCTGTGTTCATCTAAGAAATTAAGGAGGTAAAGTCTCCATCTTTCTTTAAGGCTGCATAATATTCCATGGTGTACACATACCACAACTTATTAATCCATT
>CAUYPK010034658.1:0-10000 GCA_963574355.1 Loris lydekkerianus | reverse complement strand
GCAGCAGGGTGAGTGTGGAGGACACAGCTTCTGTGGCCTCCTTCAGAGAACAGCCTTGGGAGGTGGAGCCCAGGCTCGCCTTTAAGATGGGATTTACATTACCCACCACCAGCTGTCTCTACCTGGGGTGAGTTAGCCTCCAGAGATGTCAGAAGAGACATTTCTCATGTTCAAGCTACCCAGTCTATGGCATTTCACGGTGGCAGCCCAAGCTGGCTAATAGATTTCAGCACCAAGAAGCAGAGGGCTGCTGTAACCAATACCTAAACATGTCAGAACGGCCTTGGGACCTGGTAATGGGATGAAGTTTGAGACCAGGTGCTGACGGGATGGGTCCTAGGGAGGGCTCCTTCCTGGCCTGCAGTCAACCTGCTTCTCACGGTGCTCTCACGAGGCCCTTCCGTGGAGAAAGATCTCTCTCTTCCACTTCCTATGTGGGCATCAATCCATCAGGAGGACGTCCCCTTCATGACCTCATCTAAACCTACCTGCCTCCCAATCCCATCTCCAAATACTATCATCTTGGGCTTAGGGCTTCCACAGATGAATTTGGGAGCAACACAAGCATTTAGCGCAGGGCACAGGAGGAGAACACCTCAACTGTGAGGGCGCCCACTGGGGACCAGGGCCAGCAGGACAGCAGGGCGTGGCAGGAACCACTTCCGTCTCACCCTTTCTGTCCACTCCACGGCCCTGGACGGCCTTGTTTGCTGTTCAGTGTGAGAAGCATTCCTCTTTACAGGCTAAGATGCACAGGTCAAGGCGGGCTTAGCCCTTGCTTTCTCTCACTGTAAAATGAAAAAAATAAATTGAGAACATTTTCCCACATTAATAAACATTCTTGTATAGCTGGATCTTTATTTCCTTTTTTCTTACTTTTCCTTGATGAGGGAGTTGTTACACACTCCTCAGCAGACTCCTATTTGTACAGCCACAGCTCTGCTACTGCTAAATTTTAGTCTTTCCTTAAGCGTCTACAGGATGCATGAATCATACTTCATTTCATTAACCTCCTATTTTTGGAAGTATAGGTGGTCTCCAATTTTTTACTGTTAAAAACAAAATGCAGCGAACTTCCTTGAATAGTATTTACATATATGTGCCTATCTCCTACTATATATTTTTTTTTATGGTAAATTCTTAGAAGTAGAATTGCTGGATGAAAGAATATACACTTTTTTAGACAGAATCTCATTCTGTGGTGCTGGTTAGAGTGCTATGGCATCATCATAGCTCACAGCAACCTCAAACTCCTGTACTCAAGAGATCCTCTTGTGTCTGTTTTTCTATTTTTAGTAGAGATGGGGTCTTGCTCTTGCTCAGGGTGGTCTTGAACTCCTAAGTTCAAGCAATCCACCCACCTCAGCCTCCCAAAGTGCTAGGATGACAGGCATGAGCCACCACGCCTGGCCAGAATACACTTATTTCAAAGGCAGATACATTATACCTAGTTAATGCCAGATACTTGTTTTGATGTTCATTTCTACCTGTCAAGAGTTGGGTCATCTTTCAGGTTGGCCAAAATTTAGAACTCACCCCCTTCTCTCACTTTGATTATTTTAATCCCTAGCAGGCAGAAGACTCAGATATCAGGAAATGGATGGTTCAGATAAGATAAGACAGAACTTGACCAAAGGGTTTATCTTGTCCCTGTATCTCCTACTCAGGACAGAACTAAGCAGCATTCAGCCAGCCCCTCTGCTCTCTGGCAAAGTGACTTTGCTTTGAGCACCCAAAAAGTCCAGGATTGTTGAGTTGACTCAGTTCACTCACACAAAAAGGACAGAGAGTTTCCTCCATGAGTCCCGGCCAAGCTCAGCAGGGCCGGAGATCCTAGGTCCTTCCTTAGTGCCCTGGGGTCAGAAACGGTAGAACAAGAGGACATCTAGACTCAGTCCTTTCCTCTTTTAAGACAAGTTTGATGCTGATTTTTCTTCCTTATTTGAAACACTGTTGTCTAATTAAAACATTAAAGAAGCAAGTCAGCAACTTTCTAGATAAGACGAACTTCTTACAGGAATTTTACAAACATTGTATGTTTCTTTTTTTACAGCCTCTTATTCCAAATATTTAAGTGTTTTTTTCTACCTTCAAGGAAAAGGATTCACAAATCCTAGTGTAAACTGCTCACAACTACATTCTGGAAGAAAGGGGATAATACCAGCTTCAGTACCCGCTGTGTGCTGGCAGTGTAGTGAATGCTTTATGCCTGTTTATTCACTTCATCTTGGAATAGCCTATTTTGCAGATGTTACTATTGTTATCTCCACTATACAGATAAAGAAATTGAAGTGCAGGGAAGCTAAATTATTTGCCACTAGCACATGGCAGAGCTAAAAGCACAGCCTGGCTCCAGGGACCAGGTTCTAAAAGGCCACACCCTTGGACCCCCACCTCTGTCTGTAATCCTGTCTGAGACCTCCCATCATAGGCCATTCATTTTTAATTAACAGAAAAATAGACTTCAGTGGAAAGAGTCATCCTCAATTATTTCAGTGGTTCCTGGATTATCTTCATACCTTGGACCCATCTCTCCTTCTTACTCTCTACTCCTTTTCTTATTTATCCAGTTTCATCCATTTAGGACGTTTCTCTTTCGCCCTTGTCTGACATGGTATGTGGTTCTCTTGCCTGGGTTTAAAGGCCAGTGACATCTGTGGTTGTGAGTGGAGCAGTCCTTTTCCCAGGTGCTCGGCCCAGTTTTCAGGCTGACAGTGGTTACTCTATGTTTTAATCGCAGTTCGAGTTAATTATGACTCTGAGCCCAGCAGTTGTGATGTGCAGAATAAAATACATAAGCTTGATTTAGTAAACACCTTTGTACACCCACGAAAGGTATTCCCATTACTCAAGTAGACAACAGAACAGCTTTTTCTTGGAAGCCAAAAGGAAACAAATAACAGAACAATAGGTTCTGTAGCTGGCATGTTTGTGTCAAGGTTCTTTACGAGAGTCTCTCTTTGCCGCTGGCTCAGCTGCTGGTCCTGAGGCCTGTGCTGTGTTTGTCTTCTGCTCTTGATGTCATAAGATAATCTAGGACTGAAGATGAGCTTCTTCCTATGGAAAGAAATCTTCAATGATAATGCTAAGATATTGGTTATAAATGTTTTTAAGAAAGGAACATCAGTCAGCTTGGAAAGAAAAATCACCCACCCCTACCTTCACTGTGACACTCGGTAGGACTATCAGACACTGAAGAAGTAACGCTGGCTCCGTATCAGGTCAAGCTGTGACTCTTCCAAATCCCCAAATGTGCTGGGAGTTTTGCACAAAGTGCCCAATCTGAGATGCCCTTGGTCTGTAGTTCTTCTTTTCTTATAAAACATTCTCCGTCTACACACACACACACTACACACACATTCACACACACATACACCACACACACACACACACACACACACACTACACACATACACCACACACACACACACACTACACACATTCACACACACATACACCACACACACACACACACTACACACATTCACACACAAATACACCACACACACATACACACACACACTACACACACATTCACACACATATACACACACACTATACACACACATATGGTGCACATACACAAACAAAATCATGTTTTGTTTTGTTTTGTCTGAGACGGCCTTGCTCTATCACCCAGGCTAGAGTGGAGTAGCGTCATCATAGCTCACTGCAACCTCCAACTCCTGGGCTCAAGCTTCCTCCTGCCTCAGTCTCCCAACAGGCATGCATCATCACCCCCAGCTAGTTTTTCTATTTTTTGGGGGGTCTCGCTCTTGCTCAGGCTGGTCTTGAACTCCTGACCTCACGTGATCCACCTGTCTCAGCCTCCCAGAGTGCTGGGATTACAGGCCTGAGCCACCTCATCTGGCCTTTTTTACTATAGTAGAACCTCTGTAAGCTGACCGCCCCAAGGCTTGTGACAAACTGGTCAACACATGGAGGTGGTCAGCGTGAGGACCCAGGCCTGCTGTGCTGACAGGTCCATGTGGTGCATGTCCAGTCTGTGAGAGTTAGGTCAACTAAGGAGGTGGTCGGCTGTGGAGGTTCTACTACATATTTTTTCTACTTTCTTCCCGGCTCACCCCTTCTCCTTTCCCCGGCCTTCTCTCACGAGCCGCCCTCTGAAGGGAACCTTGCCGTTTTCATGTCCTGTCCTCCATATTTTTACCAATGCTCATATAATCCTATCAAATAAACAGAAGCACAGGCAGACGCGTCCACCCACATCCATCTCAGACAGGTGGATGTCATTCTTTCTGACAAAGATGGGATCATATTGTATCACACCCTCCTCACCCCGCATTCCTTGTGGAAATCCTTTTAAGTCAACTTGGACAGCTGGGATTCCAGCTGGGATTCAACCTTTTTAATAGCTTCTGTAGGAAGAGCAGTACTGTAACTCAGCCATTCCCCGTTGGGGGACATTCGCATTGCTTCCAGATTTTGTTACCACCAGCAATAATGTAAGAAATAACTCTGTATTAACACTCTTTGGATTTTCTTTCTGTAGGCCAGAGTCTCAGTGAAGAGATTACGGATCAAAGCATACAGACATTTTAAACAGATGTTACCTGATTGTTTTCTAAAGAATCTTTTCCTAGTCAATGTCTTTGTATAAAGTATTGTTGACAGCAAACTTTTTACCATTGTTTGAATTGAAATTTTTTTTCTAAATAGGCATATTCTACCATAAACAGTATTTTAACCTGTTAATTTGGTTGTTATTTTATTATGTGAGTCTTTAGTTTTATGTAAACCTATTTCTATATTTTCTGCGCTAGACTCTTGATTTTCCTCTCTACTTCCCTCTTGGGCCTCACCCTCTGACCAAGCTGCTTACTCAGCTTCCCAGAATTGGCTCAAACTCAGAAGTCACCTCCTGGGCAGCTTCCCCGCCCACCCTTCCTCCCGTCTCTCGATGGAGCCTCCTCGGCACACGGGCAGGGCGCTGGTCTGAGTCTGTCAGCCCTCCCTCCCCAGGCTGGAAGCTTCTAGAAGGCAGGAGCAATATGTGATTTACATTTACTAAACACATGCTTTAAATTTCGTGACTCAATTAGTTGACAAATGACATATTTAAGTGTCTTTATGTAAATTCTCACTTCATACCTACTTTAAATGATCTACTTAGTACCTCTAAAAAAGAAACTGAAGATGAAAGTTAGGGGTGACTCAATATTCCTGAATGAGGTGACACCAATGCACATTTGTGATGTCTATTAATTAGGGGAGAAAAGGCGCAGTTAGTCATTTACCACAGATTCTGAATTACTACATAAAGGGGGTTAAGTCAGGACCAATGTGGCGTCTGTCCCCCTGTGCTCGCTCATTTCACTCAACACGTTGTTCATGCCAGGCTGTCACAGATGGTAAGACTTTGCTCCTGTGGCTGAATAGTGTTCCTTGGTGCATACAGACTACATTTGTTCTTTTTTTTTGTAGAGACAGTTTTACTTTATTGCCCTCAGTAGAGTGCTGTGGCGTCACAGCTCACAGAAACCTCCAGCTCCTGGACTTAGGCGATTTTCTTGCCTCAGTCTCCCAAGTAGCTGGGACTACAGGCACCACAACGCCCGGCTATTTTTTTGTTGTTGTTGCAGTTTGGCTGGGGCCGGGTTTGAACTCGCCACGCTCAGTAAATGGGCCCGGGGCCCTGCCCACTGAGCCACAGGCGCTGCCCACAGACCACATTTTAAATCCATTCATTTACTGATAAACACCTGGCTGAGCCCACGTCTTGGCTACTGTGAATAGTGCTGCAATGACCGCGGGTGTGCAGACCCCTCGTGGACATGCCAACTCCTTGCCTTTGGGCAGATGCCCGGTAGTGGGTCTGTGGATCTGTGGTTGGATCTATGGTAGTTCTGGGGGTTTTTAATTCTGGTGGGTTTTTTTTGGCCAGGGTAGGGTTTGAACCCACCACCTCCAGTATACTCCTTTGAGCCACAGGTGCCACCTGGTAGTTCTGTTTTTAATCTTTTGAAGAGCGGGCACGCGTTGTTGATACTGACTGTGTAAGCATTCCCCTTTCTCCACTCGAAAAGACAGATGCTGCATGAGCTCACTCAGATGTGGGATCTAAACAAGTTTATCTTACATAAGTAGAGAGTCGAATAGCGGTTACTAGAGACTGGGAAAGAAGGGGGAGAGGGAGATAGGGAGAGGCTGGTCAGCAGTAACAAAGTCACAGGTAAACAGGAGGAACACGTCTGCTGTTCTGGCACACAGTAGGGCATCTGTGTCAACAAGAATGTGCTGTATACGTCCAGCCCAAAGAGAGGGTGCTGAACGTTCTTCCACAGAGGAGTGTTTGGGGTGATATCTATGCTGATTATTGTTATGCAATGGATACACGTAACAAATATTATGCTGTCCCCCATAAGTATGTGCAATTATTCTGTACCCACCAAAAACAAAATAATATGCATTTTTATAGATGTTAAGTTCCTCTCAAAAAATTAAATGCCTAAATGTACAATCCACGTGCTTTGACAATACAACATGATTGCTGCTGATAATTCGGATGGCCACCGTTCTCCAGGACGCCCTGTTGCTTTACAGAATTTCATGTGCTATTTTCCTGTCCAAAAGCTCTCTATTTAGTAACGTTGCGTGTCCAATGTGTGCACAATGCAGAGATTGGTAGGTGACCACGTTCCAGATTGTCTTCAATGACTTTTATTATTATTTTTTTAGAGATGGGGATGCAAAGCCATCACACCTGGCTTTACTTCTATGATTATTGAGGGAAAAAGTTAAAGGCTAGAGATATCCAAGATGAAAAACTTAACAGGCCTTGTGGCTCATACTTGTAATCCCTACACTCAGAGGGCAAAGGAGGGAGCGTCCCTGGAGCTCAGAAGTTCAAATTCGACCTGGATAATAGCAAGACTTTGTCTCTTACAAAAATAAAAATAAAGAAAGGTTTGACTTTCCAGAGTTCTTTATCTAAACAATTTTTTGCCTTAACAGAACAAGTTAACTTAAAACATTAAAGAGGTGATCATCTTGAAACCTAGTGTCTTTCATCTTTCTATGCTAGTCACCATTTGGAAGGCAACAGTAAACTTAAATGTATCTTCAAGTTAAATTTGGCTTAAATGTGTACATAGTCCCTGGAAGATAATAGATATTCACTACTTATTTATTGGATAAAAGACTGATGAATTGTGATAACTGGCAACCTCATTTATTGTTAACTCATATATTTATAGTTGTTTTAAAATACGCACACCCAGCATTTTCTGGCCAATGGCTTAAAAAAAGTTGATCATAAAAAGCCCATTTGGCAGAAACTAATTTTGCTAAAGGACAACAACAGAAAATCCATCTTTGGATTTTTTCGTTCTTGGCAACTTAGGCCCAAAGCAGCCTCTAGTAACAAGCTTAATGTGAGGCTTTTTTGGAGCACTGGCTCATGCAAATATTTCGTGTTTTGATGCCATCCATAACAAACTAAAAAAGCAAAAATAGATCTAGAAGTAGACTTTTCTCCAAGATTTGACTGAAGAATATGAATGTTGGTCTACCTGGCCAGCCTAGGAGCATGCAGGGGAAGGTGTGAAGTCAGATATGGTTGGCAATCCGGAGAAACACAAAATAATGTAAAGCTTGAGCCACCATTCCAGGCTTTTAGGATGTAAATCAGAGAATAAAATCTACTTTTGAGAACCTGTTACAATGTATTGATTCTTTAGCAATAAATAAAAATATAAAGTATTGCACAATTTTCCCTTCAGCCAACATTTCTCTCTCCCGACATCTGGGAAACTGGGCAGGGGAGACAGAGGCTGCTTCTCATTATCCCGTGGCAGCCAAAGAGTCCTTGAACTTCTAAGGTATGAGATGGAGCAAGGGAGGATAGTAAAAACAGAAAATAGTTTTCACAAAACCTCTCACAGATTTTTAGCTTGAAAAATAAATGAAAACAGCTCTAGTTTCCTGCTTTTGCCCTTGGTGTCATTTTCCAAATACTTGACCCTGATGGACAGTCACTGTTTTGTTGACAGTCACATTAGAATTCTGTGACTCCTTCTTGGATCCTGGGGAAAGAAACAGGCTCTCTTGGTTCTCAACCTCCCTAATGCCATGACCCTTATAATACAGTTCCTCATGTTGTGGGGACCCCCAACCATAAAATTATTTTCATTGCTACTTCATAACTGTAATTTTGCTACTATTATAAATCGTAATGTAAATATCCGATATGCAGGATGGTCTTAGGTGACCCCTGTGAAAGGCTCATTCAATCCCCAAAGGGGTCACGACCCACAGGTTGAGAACCACTGGTGTGCCCCAAAGCCAGGAGGCTATATTGCAGACAAGGGCATGGGGATGAAGAGAGGGTGATCTGGGTTTTAGGAACATCTAGCTCAAGTTACTTTAAAAATAAAAAAATTACCTTTGGGTTGTTGATTCTAAAGTTCTGGATCTTTCCAATGTAACGGGATCACTGCATTCACGCCAGCATGTACATTACAGCATCCAGAGGTGTGCCCTGGGGTGAAGCCAGAGACCCCACAGGGACTGACAGATCAGCTAGCCACTAACCGGAAGACAGAAGCCACACAGCGGGCTGGACGGAGACGCTGAATGTAGAGAATGTGAATTATGGTGGAAGAGTGACCGTCTGACAAAAGCAGACTCTATTTGTTGGCCGAGAGTAAAAGAGAGTATACAAGGAAGGACAGACGTGGAAAGAGTTCAGATCTCACTGGACAAGGGTCAGTTTGGGCCACTGGACAGCAGAGAAGTCCCTGGGTTTGGCTAGGCCGATGCTGGCCTGGAGCTGCTGGGCAGACACTAAGCCGCCATCCAGGGAGTGGCAGGAGTGTGGCCGGAGTGTGACCATGTGTTGGTGAGTGGACGGAGTCTGGGCACCAAATAGGAGCAGAAGGCTGATGGAGTACATGTGTGGGGCGGGTGGGCCCTGCAGAGGGAGCGGCTCCTGAGCACATGTGATCTTCTTGCCCAGAGGATGGAGCTTTCAGAGTGTGCAGGATAAGCAAGGCTCTGGTTTCTTTTTTTAATTTATATATATGTCTGGAATACACATGCAATTTTATTACATGAATAGTGGGGAAGTCAGGGATGTTAGGATGTCCATCATCTGAATAACATACATGGCATCCTTTAAGTAATTTCTTTTCTTTTCTTTCTTTCTTTTTTTTTTTTTTTTTTTTTTGAGACAGAGTCTCACTTTGTCCCTCTCAGTAGAGTACTGTGGCATCACAGCTCACAGCAACCTCTAACTCTTGGGATCAAGTGATTCTCTTGCCTCAGCCTCCCAAGTAGCTGGGACTACAGGCGCCTGCTGCAATGACTGGCTATTTTTTAGAGATGCGGTCTCGCTCTGGCTCAGGCTGGTCTCGAACCTGTGAGCTCAGGCAATCCACCTGCCTTGGCCTTCTAGAGTGCTGGGATTACAGGCGTGAGCCACCGCACCCGGCCCTTTAAATAATTTCTTATCATCCACCTCCCTCCCTCCCTTGGTGACATTTGATACAATTAATTATAGGTAGTCAGAACACAAAGATGTATCAAAGGCAGAGATAACCTTCCAGAACTCTCTTTTTGCCTTGCGATCAGAAGTCCAGTCTCCAGTCTCCTGGACCAGGGCTTGCCTCTAGTAAAATAAGATGGCTAAACTTGTCTACCACTCGAAGTTCTGTAGTTTTCAGAGCAGTGACTTTGGACCACACCAAATTTGTTTCTTTTTTAAGCTAAGCAACTCTAATGAGCTGTCCCGAAGACTTCCTACATCTGTAGAAACTGTGCCTCCCTGGTGTTGACCATGAGGCTGTTCATTGAAACTGAACAGGTGAAACAGGCAGGTATAGCAGATTAAACCCCATACTTACTACAACAGCCACCAATATCATAACTCATCTGAGGAATTACTGAGAACAAGACATTCTCCTGGCAAGCCTGGAAATCTCTTGTGACTTGGAAGGCAAGCCACCAAGTAACTCAGTAATCCTGGAGGAGCAAAGTTCAG